>CAVMGG010000632.1:12500-29308 GCA_963680895.1 Fragum sueziense
CTGGTTGACCTACTGGCTGACTGACTGGCTGACCTACTGACTGACTGAGTGACTAGCTGTCGGACAGACTGAGTGACTAGCTGTCTGACTGACTGACTGGGTGACTAGCTGTCTGACAGACTGAGTGACTAGCTGTCTTACAGTCTGAGTGATTAGCTGACTGACCAACTAACTGACTGACTTACAGATTGGCTGACCTAGTGACTGCTGAATGACCTAATGACGGACTGGCTGACCCACTGACTGACAGAATGACCTACTGACTGACTGGCTGACCTACTGGCAGACTGACTAACTGACTGACTGATCGATCGACCAAATGACTGACCTACTGAAAGACCTACTGACAGACTGACCTACTGACTGAGAGACAGACTGACTGACCTACTGACTGAATGACTGACTGACTCACAGACTGACTCACTGACTGTGACTGACTCACTGACTGACTCACTGACTGTGACTGACTCACTTACTGTGACTGACTCACTGACTGTGACTGACTGACTGATTTACTGACTGACTGACTGGCTGACATACTGACTGACTGAGTGAGTAGATGTCTGACAGACTGAGTGACTAGCTGTCTGACAGACTGAGTGACTGACTGACCGACCGACGGTAAGACCGACTGACTGACCAACCTACTGAGTGACTAGCTGTCTGACAGACTGAGTGACTAGCTGACTAACTAGCTGACTAGCTGACTGACTAGCTGACTGACTGACTGACTGACTGACTGACCTTATGACTGCTGAATGACTTAATGACGGACTGGCTGACCCACAGACTGACAGAATGACCTACTGACTGACTGGCTGACCTACTGGCAGACTGACTGACTGACTGACTGACTGACTGACTGACTGACTGACTGACTGACTGACTGACTGACTGACTGACTGACTGACTGACTGACTGACTGACTGACTGACTGACTGACTGACTGACTGACTGACTGACTGACTGACTGACTGACTGACTGACTGACTGACTGACTGACTGACTGACTGACTGACTGACTGAGTAGCTGACTAACTGACTAACTGACTGACTGACTGACTGACTAACTGACTGACTGACTGACTGACTGACTGACTGACTGACTGACTGACTGACTGACTGACCGACCGACCGACCGACCGACCGACCGACCGACCGACCGACCGACCGACCGACCGACCGACCGACCGACCGACCGACCGACCCGACCCGACCCGACCCGACCCGACCCGACCCGACCCGACCCGACCCGACCCGACCCGACCCGACCCGACCGACCGACCGACCGACCGACCGACCGACCGACCGACCGACCGACTGACCCACCCACAGACCGACCCACCCACAGACCGACCCACCCACCGACAGACTGACTGACTCAGTGACTGACCCACCCACCGACAGACTGACTGACTCAGTGACTGACTGACTGGCTCAGTGAATGACAGGCTGAGCAACTGACTGACCTACTGAGTGACTGGCTGACTGACAGACTTGATGACCTAAAGAAAGACTGACTGACCCACTGAATGACAAATTGACCTACTGACTGACTGGCTGATCTACTGACTGACTGACTGATCTCTTGACCTGCTAACTGGTTGACCTACTGACTGACTGACTGGCTGACCTACTGACTGACTGAGTGACTAGCTGTCTGACAGACTGAGTGACTAGCTGTCTGACTGACTGACTGGGTGACTAGCTGTCTGACAGACTGAGTGACTAGCTGTCTTACAGTCTGAGTGATTAGCTGACTGACCAACTAACTGACTGACTTACAGATTGGCTGACCTAGTGACTGCTGAATGACCTAATGACGGACTGGCTGACCCACTGACTGACAGAATGACCTACTGACTGACTGGCTGACCTACTGGCAGACTGACTAACTGACTGACTGATCGATCGACCAAATGACTGACCTACTGAAAGACCTACTGACAGACTGACCTACTGACTGAGAGACAGACTGACTGACCTACTGACTGAATGACTGACTGACTCACAGACTGACTCACTGACTGTGACTGACTCACTGACTGACTCACTGACTGTGACTGACTCACTTACTGTGACTGACTCACTGACTGTGACTGACTGACTGATTTACTGACTGACTGACTGGCTGACATACTGACTGACTGAGTGAGTAGATGTCTGACAGACTGAGTGACTAGCTGTCTGACAGACTGAGTGACTGACTGACCGACCGATGGTAAGACCGACTGACTGACCAACCTACTGAGTGACTAGCTGTCTGACAGACTGAGTGACTAGCTGACTAACTAGCTGACTAGCTGACTGACTAGCTGACTGACTGACTGACTGACTGACTGACCTTATGACTGCTGAATGACCTAATGACGGACTGGCTGACCCACAGACTGACAGAATGACGTACTGACTGACTGGCTGACCTACTGGCAGACTGACTGACTGACTGACTGACTGACTGACTGACTGACTGACTGACTGACTGACTGACTGACTGACTGACTGACTGACTGACTGACTGACTGACTGACTGACTGACTGACTGACTGACTGACTGACTGACTGACTGACTGACTGACTGACTGACTGAGTAGCTGACTAACTGACTTACTGACTGACTGACTGACTGACTAACTGACTGACTGACTAACTGACTGACTGACTGACTGACTGACTGACTGACTGACTGACCGACCGACCGACCGACCGACCGACCGACCGACCGACCGACCGACCGACCGACCGACCGACCGACCGACCGACCGACCGAACGACCCGACCCGACCCGACCCGACCCGACCCGACCCGACCCGACCCGACCCGACCCGACCCGACCCGACCGACCGACCGACCGACCGACCGACCGACCGACCGACCGACCGACCGACTGACCCACCCACAGACCGACCCACCCACAGACCGACCCACCCACCGACAGATTGACTGACTCAGTGACTGACCCACCCACCGACAGACTGACTGACTCAGTGACTGACTGACTGGCTCAGTGAATGACAGGCTGAGCAACTGACTGACCTACTGTGTGACTGGCTGACTGAAAGACTTGATGACCTAAAGACAGACTGACTGACCCACTGAATGACAAATTGACCTACTGACTGACTGGCTGATCTACTGACTGACTGACTGATCTCTTGACCTGCTAACTGGTTGACCTACTGGCTGACTGACTGGCTGACCTACTGACTGACTGAGTGACTAGCTGTCGGACAGACTGAGTGACTAGCTGTCTGACTGACTGACTGGGTGACTAGCTGTCTGACAGACTGAGTGACTAGCTGTCTTACAGTCTGAGTGATTAGCTGACTGACCAACTAACTGACTGACTTACAGATTGGCTGACCTAGTGACTGCTGAATGACCTAATGACGGACTGGCTGACCCACTGACTGACAGAATGACCTACTGACTGACTGGCTGACCTACTGGCAGACTGACTAACTGACTGACTGATCGATCGACCAAATGACTGACCTACTGAAAGACCTACTGACAGACTGACCTACTGACTGAGAGACAGACTGACTGACCTACTGACTGAATGAATGACTGACTCACAGACTGACTCACTGACTGTGACTGACTCACTGACTGACTCACTGACTGTGACTGACTCACTTACTGTGACTGACTCACTGACTGTGACTGACTGACTGATTTACTGACTGACTGACTGGCTGACATACTGACTGACTGAGTGAGTAGATGTCTGACAGACTGAGTGACTAGCTGTCTGACAGACTGAGTGACTGACTGACCGACCGACGGTAAGACCGACTGACTGACCAACCTACTGAGTGACTAGCTGTCTGACAGACTGAGTGACTAGCTGACTAACTAGCTGACTAGCTGACTGACTAGCTGACTGACTGACTGACTGACTGACTGACCTTATGACTGCTGAATGACTTAATGACGGACTGGCTGACCCACAGACTGACAGAATGACCTACTGACTGACTGGCTGACCTACTGGCAGACTGACTGACTGACTGACTGACTGACTGACTGACTGACTGACTGACTGACTGACTGACTGACTGACTGACTGACTGACTGACTGACTGACTGACTGACTGACTGACTGACTGACTGACTGACTGACTGACTGACTGACTGACTGACTGAGTAGCTGACTAACTGACTAACTGACTGACTGACTGACTGACTGACTAACTGACTGACTGACTGACTGACTGACTGACTGACTGACTGACTGACTGACTGACTGACTGACCGACCGACCGACCGACCGACCGACCGACCGACCGACCGACCGACCGACCGACCGACCGACCGACCGACCGACCCGACCCGACCCGACCCGACCCGACCCGACCCGACCCGACCCGACCCGACCCGACCCGACCCGACCCGATCCGACCCGACCCGACCCGACCCGACCCGACCGACCGACCGACCGACCGACCGACCGACTGACCCACCCACAGACTGACCCACCCACAGACCGACCCACCCACCGACAGACTGACTGACTCAGTGACTGACCCACCCACCGACAGACTGACTGACTCAGTGACTGACTGACTGGCTCAGTGAATGACAGGCTGAGCAACTGACTGACCTACTGAGTGACTGGCTGACTGACAGACTTGATGACCTAAAGACAGACTGACTGACCCACTGAATGACAAATTGACCTACTGACTGACTGGCTGATCTACTGACTGACTGACTGATCTCTTGACCTGCTAACTGGTTGACCTACTGACTGACTGACTGGCTGACCTACTGACTGACTGAGTGACTAGCTGTCTGACAGACTGAGTGACTAGCTGTCTGACTGACTGACTGGGTGACTAGCTGTCTGACAGACTGAGTGACTAGCTGTCTTACAGTCTGAGTGATTAGCTGACTGACCAACTAACTGACTGACTTACAGATTGGCTGACCTAGTGACTGCTGAATGACCTAATGACGGACTGGCTGACCCACTGACTGACAGAATGACCTACTGACTGACTGGCTGACCTACTGGCAGACTGACTAACTGACTGACTTATCGATCGACCAAATGACTGACCTACTGAAAGACCTACTGACAGACTGACCTACTGACTGAGAGACAGACTGACTGACCTACTGACTGAATGACTGACTGACTCACAGACTGACTCACTGACTGTGACTGACTCACTGACTGACTCACTGACTGTGACTGACTCACTTACTGTGACTGACTCACTGACTGTGACTGACTGACTGATTTACTGACTGACTGACTGGCTGACATACTGACTGACTGAGTGAGTAGATGTCTGACAGACTGAGTGACTAGCTGTCTGACAGACTGAGTGACTGACTGACCGACCGACGGTAAGACCGACTGACTGACCAGCCTACTGAGTGACTAGCTGTCTGACAGACTGAGTGACTAGCTGACTAACTAGCTGACTAGCTGACTGACTAGCTGACTGACTGACTGACTGACTGACTGACCTTATGAATGCTGAATGACCTAATGACGGACTGGCTGACCCACAGACTGACAGAATGACCTACTGACTGACTGGCTGACCTACTGGCAGACTGACTGACTGACTGACTGACTGACTGACTGACTGACTGACTGACTGACTGACTGACTGACTGACTGACTGACTGACTGACTGACTGACTGACTGACTGACTGACTGACTGACTGACTGACTGAGTAGCTGACTAACTGACTGACTGACTGACTGACTGACTGACTAACTGACTGACTGACTGACTGACTGACTGACTGACTGACTGACTGACTGACTGACTGACTGACTGACCGCCCGACCGACCGACCGACCGACCGACCGACCGACCGACCGACCGACCGACCGACCGACCGACCGACCGACCAACCGACCGACCGACCGACCGACCGACCGACCGACCCGACCCGACCCGACCCGACCCGACCCGACCCGACCCGACCCGACCCGACCCGACCCGACCCGACCGACCGACCGACCGACCGACCGACCGACCGACTGACCCACCCACAGACCGACCCACCCACAGACCGACCCACCCACCGACAGACTGACTGACTCAGTGACTGACCCACCCACCGACAGACTGACTGACTCAGTGACTGACTGACTGGCTCAGTGAATGACAGGCTGAGCAACTGACTGACCTACTGAGTGACTGGCTGACTGACAGACTTGATGACCTAAAGACAGACTGACTGACCCACTGAATGACAAATTGACCTACTGACTGACTGGCTGATCTACTGACTGACTGACTGATCTCTTGACCTGCTAACTGGTTGACCTACTGACTGACTGACTGGCTGACCTACTGACTGACTGAGTGACTAGCTGTCTGACAGACTGAGTGACTAGCTGTCTGACTGACTGACTGGGTGACTAGCTGTCTGACAGACTGAGTGACTAGCTGTCTTACAGTCTGAGTGATTAGCTGACTGACCAACTAACTGACTGACTTACAGATTGGCTGACCTAGTGACTGCTGAATGACCTAATGACGGACTGGCTGACCCACTGACTGACAGAATGACCTACTGACTGACTGGCTGACCTACTGGCAGACTGACTAACTGACTGACTGATCGATCGACCAAATGACTGACCTACTGAAAGACCTACTGACAGACTGACCTACTGACTGAGAGACAGACTGACTGACCTACTGACTGAATGACTGACTGACTCACAGACTGACTCACTGACTGTGACTGACTCACTGACTGACTCACTGACTGTGACTGACTCACTTACTGTGACTGACTCACTGACTGTGACTGACTGACTGATTTACTGACTGACTGACTGGCTGACATACTGACTGACTGAGTGAGTAGATGTCTGACAGACTGAGTGACTAGCTGTCTGACAGACTGAGTGACTGACTGACCGACCGACGGTAAGACCGACTGACTGACCAACCTACTGAGTGACTAGCTGTCTGACAGACTGAGTGACTAGCTGACTAACTAGCTGACTAGCTGACTGACTAGCTGACTGACTGACTGACTGACTGACTGACCTTATGACTGCTGAATGACCTAATGAAGGACTGGCTGACCCACAGACTGACAGAATGACCTACTGACTGACAGAATGACCTACTGGCAGACTGACTGACTGACTGACTGACTGACTGACTGACTGACTGACTGACTGACTGACTGACTGACTGACTGACTGACTGACTGACTGACTGACTGACTGACTGACTGACTGACTGACTGACTGACTGACTGACTGACTGACTGACTGAGTAGCTGACTAACTGACTAACTGACTGACTGACTGACTGACTAACTGACTGACTGACTGACTGACTGACTGACTGACTGACTGACTGACTGACTGACTGACCGACCGACTGACCGACCGACCGACCGACCGACCGACCGACCGACCGACCGACCGACCGACCGACCGACCGACCGACCCGACCCGACCCGACCCGACCCGACCCGACCCGACCCGACCCGACCCGACCCGACCCGACCCGACCCGACCCGACCCGACCCGACCGACCGACCGACCGACCGACCGACCGACCGACCGACCGACCGACTGACCCACCCACAGACCGACCCACCCACAGACCGACCCACCCACCGACAGACTGACTGACTCAGTGACTGACCCACCCACCGACAGACTGACTGACTCAGTGACTGACTGACTGGCTCAGTGAAAGACAGGCTGAGCAACTGACTGACCTACTGAGTGACTGGCTGACTGACAGACTTGATGACCTAAAGACAGACTGACTGACCCACTGAATGACAAATTGACCTACTGACTGACTGGCTGATCTACTGACTGACTGACTGATCTCTTGACCTGCTAACTGGTTGACCTACTGACTGACTGACTGGCTGACCTACTGACTGACTGAGTGACTAGCTGTCTGACAGACTGAGTGACTAGCTGTCTGACTGACTGACTGGGTGACTAGCTGTCTGACAGACTGAGTGACTAGCTGTCTTACAGTCTGAGTGATTAGCTGACTGACCAACTAACTGACTGACTTACAGATTGGCTGACCTAATGACTGCTGAATGACCTAATGACGGACTGGCTGACCCACTGACTGACAGAATGACCTACTGACTGACTGGCTGACCTACTGGCAGACTGACTAACTGACTGACTGATCGATCGACCAAATGACTGACCTACTGAAAGACCTACTGACAGACTGACCTACTGACTGAGAGACAGACTGACTGACCTACTGACTGAATGACTGACTGACTCACAGACTGACTCACTGACTGTGACTGACTCACTGACTGACTCACTGACTGTGACTGACTCACTTACTGTGACTGACTCACTGACTGTGACTGACTGACTGATTTACTGACTGACTGACTGGCTGACATACTGACTGACTGAGTGAGTAGATGTCTGACAGACTGAGTGACTAGCTGTCTGACAGACTGAGTGACTGACTGACCGACCGACGGTAAGACCGACTGACTGACCAACCTACTGAGTGACTAGCTGTCTGACAGACTGAGTGACTAGCTGACTAACTAGCTGACTAGCTGACTGACTAGCTGACTGACTGACTGACTGACTGACTGACCTTATGACTGCTGAATGACCTAATGACGGACTGGCTGACCCACAGACTGACAGAATGACCTACTGACTGACTGGCTGACCTACTGGCAGACTGACTGACTGACTGACTGACTGACTGACTGACTGACTGACTGACTGACTGACTGACTGACTGACTGACTGACTGACTGACTGACTGACTGACTGACTGACTGACTGACTGACTGACTGACTGACTGACTGACTGACTGACTGAGTAGCTGACTAACTGACTAACTGACTGACTGACTGACTGACTAACTGACTGACTGACTGACTGACTGACTGACTGACTGACTGACTGACTGACTGACTGACCGACCGACCGACCGACCGACCGACCGACCGACCGACCGACCGACCGACCGACCGACCGACCGACCGACCGACCCGACCCGACCCGACCCGACCCGACCCGACCCGACCCGACCCGACCCGACCCGACCCGACCCGACCCGACCCGACCGACCGACCGACCGACCGACCGACTGACCCACCCACAGACCGACCCACCCACAGACCGACCCACCCACCGACAGACTGACTGACTCAGTGACTGACCCACCCACCGACAGACTGACTGACTCAGTGACTGACTGACTGGCTCAGTGAATGACAGGCTGAGCAACTGACTGACCTACTGAGTGACTGGCTGACTGACAGACTTGATGACCTAAAGACAGACTGACTGACCCACTGAATGACAAATTGACCTACTGACTGACTGGCTGATCTACTGACTGACTGACTGATCTCTTGACCTGCTAACTGGTTGACCTACTGACTGACTGACTGGCTGACCTACTGACTGACTAAGTGACTAGCTGTCTGACAGACTGAGTGACTAGCTGTCTGACTGACTGACTGGGTGACTAGCTGTCTGACAGACTGAGTGACTAGCTGTCTTACAGTCTGAGTGATTAGCTGACTGACCAACTAACTGACTGACTTACAGATTGGCTGACCTAGTGACTGCTGAATGACCTAATGACGGACTGGCTGACCCACTGACTGACAGAATGACCTACTGACTGACTGGCTGACCTACTGGCAGACTGACTAACTGACTGACTGATCGATCGACCAAATGACTGACCTACTGAAAGACCTACTGACAGACTGACCTACTGACTGAGAGACAGACTGACTGACCTACTGACTGAATGACTGACTGACTCACAGACTGACTCACTGACTGTGACTGACTCACTGACTGACTCACTGACTGTGACTGACTCACTTACTGTGACTGACTCACTTACTGTGACTGACTCACTGACTGTGACTGACTGACTGATTTACTGACTGACTGACTGGCTGACATACTGACTGACTGAGTGAGTAGATGTCTGACAGACTGAGTGACTAGCTGTCTGACAGACTGAGTGACTGACTGACCGACCGACGGTAAGACCGACTGACTGACCAACCTACTGAGTGACTAGCTGTCTGACAGACTGAGTGACTAGCTGACTAACTAGCTGACTAGCTGACTGACTAGCTGACTGACTGACTGACTGACTGACTGACCTTATGACTGCTGAATGACCTAGTGACGGACTGGCTGACCCACAGACTGACAGAATGACCTACTGACTGACTGGCTGACCTACTGGCAGACTGACTGACTGACTGACTGACTGACTGACTGACTGACTGACTGACTGACTGACTGACTGACTGACTGACTGACTGACTGACTGACTGACTGACTGACTGACTGACTGACTGACTGACTGACTGACTGACTGACTGACTGACTGACTGACTGACTGACTGACTGACTGACTGACTGACTGACTGACTGACTGACTGACTGACTGACTGACTGACTGACTGACTGAGTAGCTGACTAACTGACTAACTGACTGACTGACTGACTGACTAACTGACTGACTGACTGACTGACTGACTGACTGACTGACTGACTGAGTGACTGACTGACTGACCGACCGACCGACCGACCGACCGACTGACCCACCGACCGACCGACCGACCGACCGACCGACCGACCGACCGACCGACCGACCGACCGACCGACCGACCGACCGACCCGACCCGACCCGACCCGACCCGACCCGACCCGACCCGACCCGACCCGACCCGACCCGACCCGACCCGACCGACCGACCGACCGACCGACCGACCGACCGACTGACCCACCCACAGACCGACCCACCCACAGACCGACCCACCCACCGACAGACTGACTGACTCAGTGACTGACCCACCCACCGACAGACTGACTGACTCAGTGACTGACTGACTGGCTCAGTGAATGACAGGCTGAGCAACTGACTGACCTACTGAGTGACTGGCTGACTGACAGACTTGATGACCTAAAGACAGACTGACTGACCCACTGAATGACAAATTGACCTACTGACTGACTGGCTGATCTACTGACTGACTGACTGATCTCTTGACCTGCTAACTGGTTGACCTACTGACTGACTGACTGGCTGACCTACTGACTGACTGAGTGACTAGCTGTCTGACAGACTGAGTGACTAGCTGTCTGACTGACTGACTGGGTGACTAGCTGTCTGACAGACTGAGTGACTAGCTGTCTTACAGTCTGAGTGATTAGCTGACTGACCAACTAACTGACTGACTTACAGATTGGCTGACCTAGTGACTGCTGAATGACCTAATGACGGACTGGCTGACCCACTGACTGACAGAATGACCTACTGACTGACTGGCTGACCTACTGGCAGACTGACTAACTGACTGACTGATCGATCGACCAAATGACTGACCTACTGAAAGACCTACTGACAGACTGACCTACTGACTGAGAGACAGACTGACTGACCTACTGACTGAATGACTGACTGACTCACAGACTGACTCACTGACTGTGACTGACTCACTGACTGACTCACTGACTGTGACTGACTCACTTACTGTGACTGACTCACTGACTGTGACTGACTGACTGATTTACTGACTGACTGACTGGCTGACATACTGACTGACTGAGTGAGTAGATGTCTGACAGACTGAGTGACTAGCTGTCTGACAGACTGAGTGACTGACTGACCGACCGACGGTAAGACCGACTGACTGACCAACCTACTGAGTGACTAGCTGTCTGACAGACTGAGTGACTAGCTGACTAACTAGCTGACTAGCTGACTGACTAGCTGACTGACTGACTGACTGACTGACTGACCTTATGACTGCTGAATGACCTAATGACGGACTGGCTGACCCACAGACTGACAGAATGACCTACTGACTGACTGGCTGACCTACTGGCAGACTGACTGACTGACTGACTGACTGACTGACTGACTGACTGACTGACTGACTGACTGACTGACTGACTGACTGACTGACTGACTGACTGACTGACTGACTGACTGACTGACTGACTGACTGACTGACTGACTGACTGACTGACTGACTGACTGACTGAGTAGCTGACTAACTGACTAACTGACTGACTGACTGACTGACTAACTGACTGACTGACTGACTGACTGACTGACTGACTGACTGACTGACTGACTGACCGACCGACCGACCGACCGACCGACCGACCGACCGACCGACCGACCGACCGACCGACCGACCCGACCCGACCCGACCCGACCCGACCCGACCCGACCCGACCCGACCCGACCCGACCCGACCCGACCCGACCCGACCCGACCCGACCCGACCCGACCGACCGACCGACCGACCGACCGACCGACCGACTGACCCACCCACAGACCGACCCACCCAACGACCGACCCACCCACCGACAGACTGACTGACTCAGTGACTGACCCACCCACCGACAGACTGACTGACTCAGTGACTGACTGACTGGCTCAGTGAATGACAGGCTGAGCAACTGACTGACCTACTGAGTGACTGGCTGACTGACAGACTTGATGACCTAAAGACAGACTGACTGACCCACTGAATGACAAATTGACCTACTGACTGACTGGCTGATCTACTGACTGACTGACTGATCTCTTGACCTGCTAACTGGTTGACCTACTGACTGACTGACTGGCTGACCTACTGACTGACTGAGTGACTAGCTGTCTGACAGACTGAGTGACTAGCTGTCTGACTGACTGACTGGGTGACTAGCTGTCTGACAGACTGAGTGACTAGCTGTCTTACAGTCTGAGTGATTAGCTGACTGACCAACTAACTGACTGACTTACAGATTGGCTGACCTAGTGACTGCTGAATGACCTAATGACGGACTGGCTGACCCACTGACTGACAGAATGACCTACTGACTGACTGGCTGACCTACTGGCAGACTGACTAACTGACTGACTGATCGATCGACCAAATGACTGACCTACTGAAAGACCTACTGACAGACTGACCTACTGACTGAGAGACAGACTGACTGACCTACTGACTAAATGACTGACTGACTCACAGACTGACTCACTGACTGTGACTCACTTACTGTGACTGACTCACTGACTGTGACTGACTCACTTACTGTGACTGACTCACTGACTGTGACTGACTGACTGATTTACTGACTGACTGACTGGCTGACATACTGACTGACTGAGTGAGTAGATGTCTGACAGACTGAGTGACTAGCTGTCTGACAGACTGAGTGACTGACTGACCGACCGACGGTAAGACCGACTGACTGACCAACCTACTGAGTGACTAGCTGTCTGACAGACTGAGTGACTAGCTGACTAACTAGCTGACTAGCTGACTGACTAGCTGACTGACTGACTGACTGACTGACTGACCTTATGACTGCTGAATGACCTAATGACGGACTGGCTGACCCACAGACTGACAGAATGACCTACTGACTGACTGGCTGACCTACTGGCAGACTGACTGACTGACTGACTGACTGACTGACTGACTGACTGACTGACTGACTGACTGACTGACTGACTGACTGACTGACTGACTGACTGACTGACTGACTGACTGACTGACTGACTGACTGACTGACTGACTGACTGACTGACTGACTGACTGACTGAGTAGCTGACTAACTGACTAACTGACTGACTGACTGACTGACTAACTGACTGACTGACTGACTGACTGACTGACTGATTGACTGACTGACTGACTGACTGACCGACCGACCGACCGACCGACCGACCGACCGACCGACCGACCGACCGACCCGACCCGACCCGACCCGACCCGACCCGACCCGACCCGACCCGACCCGACCCGACCCGACCCGACCCGACCCGACCCGACCGACCGACCGACCGACCGACCGACCGACCGACCGACCGACCGACCGACCGACCGACCGACTGACCCACCCACAGACCGACCCACCCACAGACCGACCCACCCACCGACAGACTGACTGACTCAGTGACTGACCCACCCACCGACAGACTGACTGACTCAGTGACTGACTGACTGGCTCAGTGAATGACAGGCTGAGCAACTGACTGACCTACTGAGTGACTGGGCTGACTGACAGACTTGATGACCTAAAGACAGACTGACTGACCCACTGAATGACAAATTGACCTACTGACTGACTGGCTGATCTACTGACTGACTGACTGATCTCTTGACCTGCTAACTGGTTGACCTACTGACTGACTGACTGGCTGACCTACTGACTGACTGAGTGACTAGCTGTCTGACAGACTGAGTGACTAGCTGTCTGACTGACTGACTGGGTGACTAGCTGTCTGACAGACTGAGTGACTAGCTGTCTTACAGTCTGAGTGATTAGCTGACTGACCAACTAACTGACTGACTTACAGATTGGCTGACCTAGTGACTGCTGAATGACCTAATGACGGACTGGCTGACCCACTGCCTGACAGAATGACCTACTGACTGACTGGCTGACCTACTGGCAGACTGACTAACTGACTGACTGATCGATCGACCAAATGACTGACCTACTGAAAGACCTACTGACAGACTGACCTACTGACTGAGAGACAGACTGACTGACCTACTGACTGAATGGCTGATTGACTCACAGACTGACTCACTGACTGTGACTGACTCACTGACTGACTCACTGACTGTGACTGACTCACTTACTGTGACTGACTCACTGACTGTGACTGACTGACTGATTTACTGACTGACTGACTGGCTGACATACTGACTGACTGAGTGAGTAGATGTCTGACAGACTGAGTGACTAGCTGTCTGACAGACTGAGTGACTGACTGACCGACCGACGGTAAGACCGACTGACTGACCAACCTACTGAGTGACTAGCTGTCTGACAGACTGAGTGACTAGCTGACTAACTAGCTGACTAGCTGACTGACTAGCTGACTGACTGACTGACTGACTGACCTTATGACTGCTGAATGACCTAATGACGGACTGGCTGACCCACAGACTGACAGAATGACCTACTGACTGACTGGCTGACCTACTGGCAGACTGACTGACTGACTGACTGACTGACTGACTGACTGACTGACTGACTGACTGACTGACTGACTGACTGACTGACTGACTGACTGACTGACTGACTGACTGACTGACTGACTGACTGACTGACTGACTGACTGACTGACTGACTGACTGACTGACTGACTGACTGACTGACTGAGTAGCTGACTAACTGACTAACTGACTGACTGACTGACTGACTAACTGACTGACTGACTGACTGACTGACTGACTGACTGACTGACTGACTGACCGACCGACCGACCGACCGACCGACCGACCGACCGACCGACCGACCGACCGACCGACCGACCGACCGACCGACCGACCGACCCGACCCGACCCGACCCGACCCGACCCGACCCGACCCGACCCGACCCGACCCGACCCGACCCGACCCGACCCGACCCGACCCGACCGACCGACCGACCGACCGACCGACCGACCGACTGACCCACCCACAGACCGACCCACCCACAGACCGACCCACCCACCCACAGACTGACTGACTGACTGACTGACTGACTGACTGACTGACTGACTGACTGACTGAGTAGCTGACTAACTGACTAACTGACTGACTGACTGACTGACTAACTGACTGACTGACTGACTGACTGACTGACTGACTGACTGACTGACTGATTGACTGACTGACCGACCGACCGACCGACCGACCGACCGACCGACCGACCGACCGACCGACCGACCGACCGACCGACCGACCGACCGACCGACCGACCGACCGACCGACCGACCCGACCCGACCCGACCCGACCCGACCCGACCCGACCCGACCCGACCCGACCCGACCCGACCCGACCCGACCCGACCCGACCCGACCCGACCCGACCCGACCGACCGACCGACCGACCGACCGACCGACCGACCGACTGACCCACCCACAGACCGACCCACCCACAGACCGACCCACCCACCGACAGACTGACTGACTCAGTGACTGACCCACCCACCGACAGACTGACTGACTCAGTGACTGACTGACTGGCTCAGTGAATGACAGGCTGAGCAACTGACTGACCTACTGAGTGACTGGCTGACTGACAGACTTGATGACCTAAAGACAGACTGACTGACCCACTGAATGACAAATTGACCTACTGACTGACTGGCTGATCTACTGACTGACTGACTGATCTCTTGACCTGCTAACTGGTTGACCTACTGACTGACTGACTGGCTGACCTACTGACTGACTGAGTGACTAGCTGTCTGACAGACTGAGTGACTAGCTGTCTGACTGACTGACTGGGTGACTAGCTGTCTGACAGACTGAGTGACTAGCTGTCTTACAGTCTGAGTGATTAGCTGACTGACCAACTAACTGACTGACTTACAGATTGGCTGACCTAGTGACTGCTGAATGACCTAATGACGGACTGGCTGACCCACTGACTGACAGAATGACCTACTGACTGACTGGCTGACCTACTGGCAGACTGACTAACTGACTGACTGATCGATCGACCAAATGACTGACCTACTGAAAGACCTACTGACAGACTGACCTACTGACTGAGAGACAGACTGACTGACCTACTGACTGAATGACTGACTGACTCACAGACTGACTCACTGACTGTGACTGACTCACTGACTGACTCACTGACTGTGACTGACTCACTTACTGTGACTGACTCACTGACTGTGACTGACTGACTGATTTACTGACTGACTGACTGGCTGACATACTGACTGACTGAGTGAGTAGATGTCTGACAGACTGAGTGACTAGCTGTCTGACAGACTGAGTGACTGACTGACCGACCGACGGTAAGACCGACT
>CAVMGG010000633.1:0-21522 GCA_963680895.1 Fragum sueziense
GATTTAATTGTACACATAGTCAGTCTCGTTTTGTCACTGTACAATCGATCTTTTTGTCCTATGTCGTATTCCCGTAAGGGAAGAGAGGTAATCACCGCCGATCCTCCGGATGCTGGTAAGAGTTTTTCTTCTTTGTTCAATTTTTTTGCATGAACATGCGGTTGAATAGGGGAAGAAAAACATGAATCCAATCCCAGCTTAGAGAGGTGTTTTTTCTGCGTTTTGATCTGGGTTTGATCCGCATTCGTTTCAGCAACTAAGCAATTATTCCAAATCAAAACTCTTGAACCATGGTGCTTTGTCAATCATTGAGATGACATTGGCTGTAATGAAGTTTACCTGTTGTGTTTTCGGAGTGATGTTTGTTGCTTCGCGTTCTTCCTGTAGAGGAACAAACGACCTGGCCGGTCCAGGGTTTTTTGCTTCTCCAATGCGAAGATATGGTTTGTCATCCCCACTAATGATATAGGGGGATGGTTCCATTTCGCAAGACATCAAGGATTCTCTGAAGGGTTTTGGTGTTTGAATATCCTTACACATCTCACATGGGCCCAGGCGAGAGACTACCATGGGAGGATGCACAATCACAATCGAATTTCCGGGACAATTTATGGTTTTATCGTTTGAATTCCTCATGCTCGGGGAACTGAAAGAGGAGACAAGAAAATCAATGCTCAATTTCCAATTTTCTCCTCCATACATAGAATACTCATCCTGACACTTCCAAAGTAAATTAAGGATGACAGGAATTTCATCGAATTTCATGCAACTGGTTTTTGGTTCATTGTTTTGTTCGTTTTTCTGCATCATTCACGTTTATCTTCATCCGCATTCTTTGGAGATCGAGACCTTGCTGGTTTGTTGGAACGGTCCTTCTCCTTTCCCTGTTTGCCTCCACTGACTGGCAACTGTAACATGAGTTCTTTGAACTGAGAAACCAGCGACTTTGAGTTGGCTTCCAATGAATTCTGCAATGTCTCATGAAAAGATCCACGAAGTTCCACAACTTCTTTTTCAACATTTGTGACTTTTCCCGTGAGGTTTTTGATCTGTTCCTCACACTGAGTGAGTCGTTTCTTCGTTTCTTCGTCTGGGGTCCCTGTCTGCATCTTGGATGGAATAACAGCACCTTTCATTTGTCTGTTATCAGGCATCCCTTTTCTGTCTCTGTATTGCTGCCAAGCATCCGGAACTCCACTGGAGTCATCTTCATTGGTTGGACGATTTTTTGTTTGGTTTTGGTTTTTTGTGTCCAAATTCATCTTTGGTTTAGGAGTAAATATCCGACCTGCCATCACCTTGCTCGCCTCAATTTCCGGTTTTGACACTTGATAGATGAGCAATGGAATTTTGTTGGCCGACAGGTTATCCTTTGGAGGTTCAGCAGCTGAAATGAGCCATTTCTGTCTGATACGTTTCAATGGTTTCATTTCCCATCCTACTTTGGTAGCCCACTCTTGGATGTTTTCAACCGTAAATTCAACAGGGAAATTCTCGACCCAATACCGATTGACTTCATTGATCAGTTTGGGTGGAGTCATGTTGTCTCCTTTAAGAATGGTCCACGCTTTGTCAAATGACGTTTCTTCGAACCGAATTCCAAAGCTGTCACCACCTTTTCCCATGACAACTCCTAGGTGGCTCACTTCTCCTGACTGGTTGATTTGATTCAATCCGACATGCGCACACCTCAGTTCTTTTCCTAGCCAAATGACCCGAATAGGTTTGCGGTCCAGTTCATTGATGAACACAGGTTGAACGGTGGTCCCGCTTTTGGCAAGCCAATTGTTCAATGAGTTCTGATCAATCCTAATCAGTACAGAAAAGGAAGTGGCACAGTGGGCTTCAACTGGGATTTTGGGGTTTTTGTCATGAAAAAACCTCCTGGACCAGACATCAACCATATTAGGTTTTTGATCGTCCCAAAGATATTTGATGATGGTTTTGACAGGAGCTTGTTGAATGTTTGTCCACACAGTAGGCTCCAGGAGTTCACGATGAACTTTGGCGCTGATCGTAGCCGTAGCCTCAGTGTTCACTTGTGCATCTTTAGGGTCTGTTTTTACCACATGTTTGGTTCCCAATTGAATGATCCATACTTTGATCAAAGCATGGTTCCCCATGCGGTCGACAATTTGGATCACTTCTTGTTTTTGAGCAAATGGTTTTGGAAGATTGGGATATTCCTCCATCATAATCGCTGCATGGGCTCCAGGACCCAAAACACTTTCCGTCTGAATGATGGGGAAAATTTCATCCTGAGTGGCCAATGCAATACCTTCTGTCAGTGCCTGAACATTCGTTTGGATTTGAAGCCAATGTCCGTTCACCACTTGAAATTGGTTCGTTGGAAAAGTACATGTTCTCAGCCAGCCAACATCCAATTGGCGATGGTGCATCTGACGTGCTTTCTTTTCACGAAAAAATCTCTGGAGTCTTGTAACCGCTTGACCTTTATTGAGATTTGGGAACTCAATGTTATTTTTCATGGCGATCTGTGAAACGATTTGGATTCTTCGATGTTCCTTCATTTGTTTCAGTTTCACAAGCCTCTGGTCATCAGTATTCAGGATTTGATGAGTGAGTTTGACTGCGTTTTGTTTTTCCATCCCTCTAGCTACCAAAGCCGCACTGATCATTCCAAATTGTGGAGATGTCTCATCATTCCCAAAACCCATCACTTGAGGTTTGGATGGCGTTTCATATGTGTCTTTGACAAAGATACATCTCAGGTGCCATGCCATGTTTTCAATTTCAGGGTCTCCGCATGGAATCAGTGAGTCCGCAACGTCCTGTCCAATCTGAAATAATCTGAGGATACCTGAAATACGATTGTGGTCAATTTCCTGAAGTCGATGAGCCTCAATGTTCCACATTTTGTACAATGTAAACAGAGCTTCATAACCACACCAGTTTGGTTCCATCAGCAAGGAGAAATTCCATCGTTTATGGATCGGAGTTTTTGGTTCAAAGGTTGTCAATCGGTTCCGAATGGTTTCAAACATTTGCTGTTTGTCCGTGATCACACAGAATGTCCTTTGTTCACGACTCACTCCCTCAGTCAAGATGATTCCCCAATGATCTTTGTTGATGATTGGCAGCACAAAGTGTCCATCAATTGGAAAAAATTCATCCACATCCATGTAGGGGAGCACCACATGTTGTTGCTGTTTTTGTGCCGTAAACACTGTGAGGTACGTACTCATTTCATCATCCCCAATGCCTCCATGCTTGAACAACAGTTTCAGTCGATCACTCGTCTCTTGAAACTCACGTTGGACAATATTCCCAATGTCATTGGACTGATCTTCTTCCACTTCAACTTCCCAAGGTTCTGTTGGGGTGATTTCAATGGTTTTGTCTTTGTTTGTCCAATGAATTTGTGGGTCAGTCATCCATATAGTATGGTCTTCAAACAAAGGTCTGTCAGCAGGTATGATTTGTCCATCCTCAGAATAGTACTGGTCTGTCCAATGATGTGTAAAGAAGATCTCGAATATTCGAGTGCCACTGGGGACCTGAGCAGTTGCATATATTTCTCCTTCTTGAACAAATTGGATTTCAAGCTGTTTCTGTTCGTTTCTTGGTTTGTCCTGGTACACAAACTGGATGATATCTCCAATTTGATGGAGTTTTTCGAAGATCCCAATTTTTTCATCACCAACTGTGGGGTGATCATACAAGATGTCCAGTCCGTCCAGCACAACCTTTCCCATGATCCAGTCCTCGATGGTTTGGTCAGGAGTCGTCCAAAACAATTCAATTTCAGAATCTCCACTCTGTTTGTTGGTTGTTTGGACCATGACATGGTATTTTTCACGGCATACCTGAGCAGAAGGAATCTGATCCTGTTCAATCATTTCATGGGAGAGTTTAGCCACAAGATCATACTGTTGTTCCAATCCAGTCGTGACATCCAAGTGTTGATTGTTTGGATTTTCACTTCGATATTTCCCTCTTTTTTGGGCATCCATCAACTCATCAATGAAATTTGACCCATCATGCGAAGGGATATCATCCATTGGACAACATCGTTTCTTGATTCCATCTCCTAGTGTTTCGTCAGTACTCGTTTGGTCAATTCCACGTTTGTTGGAGTTTGGTTTGTCAGTGGTTTCATCTTCAAAGCTCAAACCATCAAGTCCTGAGTCCACAAACATCAAACCTGGAGTGTCTTCTACCATTTTCACGGTAAGATTCATAGAAATCCAACATTTTGTTTGGTGTTTGATGAAAATGTCATGGATGTTTTCCTGCTGTTGATTGTGTTCAAATCTCATGAAGTTCCAGGCGGTGATCAATCCTGCAAGAGCATGAAACTCATGAATCGCATTCCCAACCACTTTCCATCCCATTTTTTGGTTTTCCGGCAACACCACATTTGAAGTGCACCCTAAACATATCAGGATTTCAATAGGAGAAATGAATCTGACTTCACAATTGTTGTCATGTTTTTGCATCAATTCCCCAAGTATTCCAAATTGTTTGAGGGAAGCAGTCGGGAGGTTTTGCTGATCTCCATACTTAGCCATCGCCGTTCCAGATGACAGTTTTTGTTTGTTCATATTGACACACCTACGCATGATAGGAGGGTTTTGATTTCGGTTTTGAAAGCTCTTTGGCATCAATTCAACCCTATTGAAAAGTTCCCAATCTTCCGGTTCCAATTCAAGGTGTTGAAGAAGCTGCCATGGGAGATGCCCTCCAAGTCTGTCACTCATGACCCCTCCAAGGTGTTTCGGAATGAATTGGTTTATCCCAATAGGTTTCTTTGGAAAGTCTTCGCGAAATTGACATGTGGGGTGTCTGATTGCTACAGCAATACATCGGTTCCTGATTGCCGGGTGCATTCTTTCAATAGGGACATTATCAGCCGCCACCAGGACATATCCCCAGTATTCCAAGTATTTCACCAAGAACCCAAAGTATTTCTCATTTCGAATGAGTTGTGCACTGTTTTCGATGATGATGGTTTTCATGTTGGATATGGCGGCACAGGCAATACAATTAGCCAGCACTGATCCCAGAGCATGATCCCATCCGAGATTATTTCCCGTAGTTGTGAACGATTGGCAAGGAGCACTGATACAGGCTGTATTGCAATCCCTGTAAGAAACATGTTCCCAAGTATCGTGTTTGGACAAGTCCCCACAGAACCATTTGGGGGCATCACTTGAGAGCCAGTCCTGTGTTTCACAGTCATCTTCGTTCACCTGTGTTTCGTTTGGTTTGGAATCTTCACCTTCACACCTTGGTTTCAATTTTTGTCTCTCGTTTTGTTCATCGTGTTTGTGACACATGTCCACACAGTCCCTGTCAATGTCAGTCCCTCCAAAACACTGAATGTCCAAGTTTTCATGAGAGGCTAAATACCTGGCCATGCGTGACCATCCCTTGTAGCCACCACTGCAAAATTCAAAAATCTGCATGCTGTCTCCTGACATCGCACACTGACCAGAAATCATCACCGCATTCCATCGATTCATCCTAAAAGAAGTGGAGGTATGTGTGTCATCTGTTGCCTGTTGTTCAACAGCACCTACACATCTCATAAGATTCCCAATGATTGCAATTTTAGAACCTCTAGCCTTTGCCTTGGACAGGAGTTTTTTCCATCTCAGGGTTTGTCCATGTGTTTGACTAAGCATGGATTCATCCTGGAACCACACCGTATGTGTTCTAGGAACAGTCTGTTCTTCATGTTCTAGGACATCCTCAACTGTGAAGTAGTGATCCCCAACTTGGACCACGTGGAAGAACTTCAAATCCGACCATCCAGGGATTTTCCAACGACACAAGTATTCCCCGATTTCAGGGGGTTTGATTTTCGAGAACATCCCCAAAAGTTTCCTACGTAATCAGCGAAATCCAACACTTCACCACACTTCAAGTACAGTTTCCGTTTCAAAAAGATTTGTTGGCCTATCGACGGTTCAATTTGTTGGGATTTGGAAAGGTTGGTCTGCAGCTACCGCCCCTTCGTCCCGCACCGCCGTCGCCGCGTGGAGGCTTGAACCCAGACGGCTTGCGCCATTCGCCTGAATAGTACGGGTACTCGGCAATCGCCCTTGTGGCGGTGAAACCATAGGTACGTTCCGATTTTCGTCTAAAAAAGGCGTTTGGAGCGTTTCGATTTTTTTCCATCAAGCCCACAACTGTTGGCTCAGGGACGCAACATTTTCCGTTTGAGTCGCTAGCAACTCACTCTCGTTTGGAACTAGTTGGCATTACCAACGAAACGATCGACTGTTTCAAAGGAACCGAGTAAAAAGGAGTTTCGAACATCGACCTCGCCTCTTCCTCGACGACGACACGAATTTGTTTGTTTGATTATGGTTGGGTTTGGGATTCCTCTTTGGGAATCGGTTTGTTGATTTGTACATTCCTAGCGGCAGCTTCTCAGGAGTGATTATGGTTTGAGTCTCTTTGGACTTGAAGGTTCCACTTTGGGTTCCTTCTTAGTGTGTTTTGGGTTTGGATTGTTTTGTTTATTTTTTTTTTTTTTGTCTGTTGATGGTCCACAACATGTCCAGAACCTTTTAATTAGTCACTTTGTCTGAAGGTCCACTGTGTCAAGGAAGGTCCATGGTCTCAACCCGATTTTACTTACATTGAAGTGAAGTCGACATGCAGAGAAATTCATTCAAGATCTCATCAGTCCAGTCCAACTGAATAAAAAAAGATCTCATTACCGTGAGTTCAATTTTCCCAAGGATTGTCTCCTGCTTGTAGTTGTGTCCAAATGAGTTCATTCTGAAACGAATTTAGATACGGAGCGTATGCCCGTGTCTGGGACCCTGAACCGGGAACCTGGTGTACCTGAGGGGGATCCGCCACTTCTCCCTCAGCCCACGGATCATTATGAGGGTCATATTCCTGAATTTTGGTTTTTTTGAACTGCTGTTCATTGAAAAATGGATTGGAATGGTTGGCATCCTCTTCAGTCCAGGGGTCATCCACCAAAATAGGTTTGGAACTCGACTGAGCTGAATTAGTTGTACCAACGTCCTTTTCGTCTGTTTCGTTTGTTTTCTCGTTTTCGCTTTTCCGATTTTCCCCAAAATTCATTGTTGAGGGTGGGACATCAACACTACCACAAGCAATCAACGGAGAATGAAAAAGGATGGTTTCACTTCTCAAAGATGACACAGTGTTTGCATCACAATTCGGTCCAGTTTTCAGAGGAAAACCCAATGAGTGGTCCTGTCCTGTCCAGTTGGTTTTTCGATTCCATCTGTTCGGTTTTGAGAGGCTCATTGCTAAGGTCCGGACCCCTCTACAGTACAATGTTGAGCCCAAAAAATCTGCCCAAAAAACTCAATTTCTGGGGTCTCTCACAGGGTCACTCAAGGCATTGTTTAGTGCAGAAAACATCTCGGTCCAAGTGAATTCTCTGTGTTGAATCCTCTGATTTCTCTCACTCTCTTCATCGTTGATACTGTCCAATGGGAACGCTCGGAAAGTCTTCATCGAACTTCGTGGGATTTTGTCAGAATAAATCGTCATCAAAGACAAAATCAATCTTGCATTTAGTTGTGAGGATTGCATGCCGTCAAGAATGGAAACAGGCTGTTGACTGAACAAGTGGTGAACAGAATCAAAGAACATTTGACACCGCAAACATTGTTGACGCCATTGTTCATCCGTTGGAGGGTTGTTGTATCTCGACCTTCTGACCTGCCTTGGTGTGTGGAGCCACACTATGACTGCGCCTGTTTCCATCAAAGTCCTATTGGCAAACACACGGTGACCCTCTGCAAGAACAATGTTGATGTCTGGTCCTTCATTTTGTTTGAGATTTTGTTTTATCGAGTGGATGCTCTGGGACATCGCAGTGTGATCTATTTCACTATCTTCCATGGATCCCTTCAAATAGAAACTGTCATTTGTGAAATGGAGAAGGTGTCTATGTCCCGTTTTTTCCTCACCTGTTTCGTTGAAGATCCATACTCGCTTGCCTTTGGCTGGTGGGATTTTTTTCAACTGGAAGATTGCAGCAACAGCCAATGCTAATTCTGATTTCCCTGAATTGGGGTGACCCCCGATCACTATGGTTTTCCCCGCGCATGCACTCCAAGGAATGTCGTATTTCATTTGAGGGTAAGAAGGCTCCCCCTCAGGCTCGGGTTGGTCACTAGCATTAGGGTGTTCCCTGATCTGATTTGGATTGGATGATGAAGCTGATCCACTTGATTGTCCTTCTTCAGTCCTCATGTCCGAAGCAAAGATTGTCATCACTTTACGTAGTCGAAGTGTTTCAGGAGACATCACCAATGTTTGTGTTTGTCCAGGAGTAGCATTCAAGTTGGTTTGCACAACACTTTCAACTGGTTGTTGGGATGATGCCGGTCCAGTTTGAATCCTATCACTGATCCCAAGATTTCCCGTATGAGCACCTGGTGCCACCATTCCCTCAGAATCAACAAATTCAGCATTTTGGATTGTTTGGTTTGCAACTGTTTCTGCGATTTCCATCAAAGATTCAAGAGCTGCAGTTTCTTGGACGTTTTGTGTCGAAACATGCTGAGACTGGCCTAGATTGTCAGGTCCCGTCAAGTCCAGATCACCAAACAAAGACTGCTCAAGGTCAACATCATCCTGAGTCATTTTCTCAGATTGTGTTCCGAGGTGACAAGTAGTAGCTTGATCCGTCTGTGTCTGTCCAAGGTCCCGTTTCATTTCATCGTCCGATTGTGGTGTTTGGACTGCTTCTGTTGGTGTATAGCCCTCTTCTTCTCGAGGCTCTGGTGCAAATAGTCGTGGATCCTTCATGGAGAATTTCAAGGGTTTTTGGCCTGTCAAAGATCGTCTTGATTCCTCCAATAACAGATCATCTTGAGGTACATCAACCATGATTTCAATCGGTTCCACTGAATCAGCTTGTTGGTATGAAGATGTCGATTCATGAACTGCAGTTGTTGCCTGCGTCTCCGTTTTGACATCTGTATCTGTTTTTTCACCCAAATCTTGTTTGTTTGAGGAAGTCGATTCATGAACTACAGTAGTTTCCTGTGTTTCCATGACATCTGTATCCATTTTTGCACCAAAGTCCAAGGTTCTGGGAGTAATCAAAGCCTCCGAAGCAGTTGGTCGTTTGGGAATCACCATAGGAGTGGTGAGGTGTTCTGATGATGGCGACACGAATGGCTCATCTCTCTTTTGTGGTGGTGTCACATTTAAATCCCTAGGTGGTTCAGAGACAGTTAAGTCCCTGGGTGGTCCAGAAGCTTTCGATCGAGCACCTTCCACCACAGTAGATTCTCCCAGGCTAGTGTCTGTCACAAAGGTTATAAAACCTGGAAAATCCCTAGCCATCTGTACCATCAAACTTCGATCAAATGGTGATTTTGGAAATGGTATTTCTTTGATCACTCTGGTGGGTTCGTTTGGACTCGATTTCACCTGAGCAGCAGTCATTGTCACATCTGGTTCTGTTTGAATATTTGATGTGTCCTGGTTGTCCGTCACATTTGTTGCAACTGTTTGTTCCTGTTGAGGTACAGGAACCGGAGGTTCTGGAATAAATACGGTTTCACGAATCACACTTCCAGGTTTTCCCATTTGGGGAGTTGGGTCAGGAACATCAAGATTTGACGGCATGGAAGAATCACCTGCTGCAACCCGTTTTGGAACTTCAACTGGGATGACTGCAAATTCTGGGTCTCCACTTCGTTTGATGATTTGTGGATGGCGTCTAAGGAATTCTGTCCTAGTCATGTAAGGAGTTTCAGGGCCTCCTCCTGTTCTTGGAGGTATCAAAACCGGATTTGGATTCACCTGAGCTGCTTTGGCCGGTCCAAAGACCGATTTCGGTTGAACCTGTGACAGTCCTGGTTTCACTGCTGGGAATGCATTGAAAGGCGGATTCACTAACGAAGGGACAAAAGGGATTCTAATTCCTCCCTTAGCTTGTGGGGGCGAGATCACAGTCACTCCCTTACTGTTACTAGTCACCTCACCTACCATTTTCGCTGGCGGTGGAACTGCATGAACAACTGATTTGGGATTTGATTGTTTTGGATTGGTCTGTTTTGGAAGTCCATCGTTGTCCAAAGTCGACATCATCTGAGATTTAGCACTGGCAGAACTACTGCTTGAATCTTTGGATGACGAACTGGAAGAAGATCCCGAAGATTTTGGATTCTCAATTCCCTGTTTTGGGGGTACTGCCATCATTTTCGTGACAGCTCCACTCGATTCTGCTTTAGGGAGAGTCCCTACATTTGTTTGGTTTGGGTTTGGATTTATGGTTTGGTTCTCATCCGTGGAGTCCCTCCCACTTTGGGGAGAGGTCATGGCTTTGGGCGCAGGCATGGGAAAAATGAACTCCGGCAACTATCAAAACTGTTGGCAAAATGCACATCATGCACATCAACAAAAACATCGTTTCTCAGTTCACATATGAAGAGAAAAACTCACTAGTGAACTAGCCCGTTCATCAATTTGACGATGATGAAGGTAGATGTGTTTAGTTGATTAATTCATAAGGTGGACTGGTTTCCTAATCAACGTCAGCATCACCTGAAAATTGGCGGAGCAGGTGTTCCTGAATCAGCGCAAGATGAGTCTCCCTCTCAAAGATTGGTGTGGAAATCTGATTTTGTTTTTTTACATGATCCGTTCGAAATTGCATCCATGTTTTCGTTTGAGCGTTGTTTGATGACAAGCAATCTTCAGGACACAAATAAAGCCAAATTTTTTTTGGGAAAGGTTTCGGAAATGTTCTCTTCAAAGACATGCTGGCAACTCTTCTTGGATCATGATTGGTGTTCAATCCACTGATTTCCGAGAGTGTTTGGAGCGTTTCATCTGCGAATGGCAAATTGAAAGAGCATTTGAATCCGGTCAAGTTGAGTCTTTTTGAGTATCTAAAATTAATACTAATTTCTTCACGTTTCGGAACTAGTTGAATACCTAACAGCGATTCCAACGTGGTCACTGAGCAAATGAATCCTCGTAGTTCTTCAGTGATTTGGCGGCTGTCATGTAAATCATGGAAAATTGATGGTGACTTGAAATTTGGGTATTTATCATCTCTTTTTATTCCTACCTTGATTCCAAAGCAATAGAGGAAGCAAATATACAGTTCCAAGAAGGTGGTTCCTTCTTCTCTTTTTTGAGTAGGTTTCCAATCAATGGACAGAAGGAAGGCTAATAAAGTACGGTTAAACGTTGCTCCGTAGCTTGAAGCCCTTCTTCTGATATGAGTAGGGTCCCCTTTGTCAAACCAATCCATGAATTTTCCAACCTGTTCAAACTGCATCGAATAGTTTTGATTTTTGGATTGTTTTGGTTTTGTCTGTTGATCCAGATAGTCCTCCGATCGAGTCACGTCCTGTCCAGTAGGAAGGTGGTCCTGTGGCTCTTGTCCATCAAACTCACTATGGCTATTTCCAGGACTCTCTTTGGGTTGAGAAAAGATCTGGCCTACCGCATAGGCCCATTCATAAAATCTGGTCCATAGCATCTTGGATTTTTTCCGATATTGCCATGTTGCTAATCTTGTTTGTTTAAATTCAACAAATCCTGAGCTTTCAGTAATTGTTTTGGCTGCATAATCAGCAAATTCGTTACCAAGTCTATGGTATCGATCAAGATTTGATTTCGCTTTGTCAAGTTGGTGAGATTTAACCACCACAATTTCAACCCGTCGTGAGGGCCATTTGTTCCAGGCTGTATGCATCATGACATACATGTCGAAATTCTTCTTACCATGGGATCTGTTCAATTGGTCAACATTCTTGTTTTGAATGAATCGAAATACGGATTCAGCATAGTCCGATTCAAGGACTATGTATAGATTTGGAGACACAAGTAAAGCCACTGTCACGCAAGTAATTCACTTCTTCCTACCGATTGTTTCCAACCAGGTAATTTGGATGAATGAATGACTTTGAACCAGTCTTGGGAGTTCTCAAAATTTTGTTTTTGACACTCATTTATTCGTTTTTGTCTAATGCACTCAATATGGTTCTGTTCTGAGTGTTGTCTTCCATCAAAGTTCTCCATCACGAGGGCGAAGCCTGCATCATCCAAATCTGGTTCCGTGGGATTTAAGCAGATCCATCGGTCCAGATCCAAATTTGCTGGTTATAAGGAATTTGTCGTTGAAAATCAGGGACGCTAAGTTTTAAATGGAATGGAACATCTTATAAGAGTCCCAGTCCAGGCCCTGAGGTATCATCCAGTAGTGATTTTACTAGGCATCATACAAGTCACTCTGAGTACTCTTCACGGAGGTGTTTTGTGGCAGAACAAGACTTGAATCTATGTGCTATGAGTCCTCTTGTCCACAAAAACGACACAATTTGACATCAGGGTTGTCCGCATTTTCTTTCCATTTGGACATCTGTAGTCCTGTTGTGACCGAACCTGTCAATGCTTCAAGATCAAGATTGTTCATCTGGATGGAGAGCTTTCAAGAGATTTTTCGTTGTTTTCCAATCGAAATGATTACACTGGAATTGTTGAGATCTCTTTGTGAATTGTCCTGCCACATGTTGAAAGTACGCCAAATCTAGATTTCAAAAATTAATCCTGATCTTCCTGGAAAATCTCAAATGTTCTACTTCGGAATACAATCGTGGCATCTTCCAAAATTTGGATATCCACATGATTCATGATTCTCATCAGGTTCCAAATCGGTCCCGTTCCTACCACCTTCCTGATTTTTTGTGATTTGATTTGTTTTGAATACCAGAGATTCCAATTCATTAGATCAGATTCGCAATCTCTTGATTCTGATAAAAAGCATTTCGGATTGATCTATATGTTTGTCTCAGTGTCCATGAGTGGATCACACCTCTCCTCTGTCAAGCAAGAAGCATTTGCGCTGAGCCTTGAGTAGGGAGATTCCAAATGGCATTACAGATCAATCTTTGTAATTTGGTAAATTCTCCCCATTCAATACAGTTGACTTCACAAGAATATCCCCATTTGGGGAGGATAGAGCACAAGGTTAAACGCAGTTTGTCTGCAATTGGAAATCGGATTTTACACAACTGTTGTAATCGTTTAACCGCTTCCTCATGTCTTTCCTTGAAGACACAGTCTTCTTGGTTTTCATCGACATATCTGATGAAGGCACCTAGATTTTTGGCACAGGTTCTGGGTTCTGGGATACTATTTGTTCTCGAGTTGAGTTGGTCAAACAGTTTGCGATTTGAACCCCAAGACCAGCTTTTATTGAGATCCAATGTTACTGCCATGCGTCACAAAACTCTTGAGAACGTCTTTGAGCTTGTTCTAGTCCATCAACACAAGTATCTAGTATTTCCCAGTTATCAACAAAAGCCGTAGGCAAAGGAAAAGGGGATTTGTGTTCCTCGATAGCTTTCCCTTTGCGGACATTCAAGAACCAAAGTAGGCACATCAAGCAGAGGCAACGACTGATAATGGGTCTCCTTCAGGTGCACCACATTTGGAAGTATGAGGGCTACTATAGTGTTGATCCACAATAACCACTTTTTGGATACCATTAATGAAGGAAATCCACATATCAATTTCCGTTTCACTCATGCCAAAGGCTTGAAAAGCTATTTGATATAAGGGCGTTGCAGAGTGTTTAAAGAACTTCGTCAAATCAGAAACAATACCAACTATGGTTTCTGCGTCAATGACACTCTTCAAGTTTGAGTTTTAATACATATATAAATCTTGAGATGATCGATGGGCCAATGAACCTCGTATTGGCCAAGGAGCAATGTGTGCAATTTTATTGAGGAGTTTTTTGGTCCACGTTTTAGACAAAACTCTGTACAGCAAAGAAAGAATCGTAATAGGTCTCACATCCATCATTGTTTCCGGAATTGGTTTTTTTTCTTGGAGTAACAATTTTTGCATAGTTCAGCTCCTCTGGCCACAGGCGTGTGCCCAATAGTATCTCATTCCACTGGTCGACCAACACCTGGAGGAATGCGTCTGGTATACACGTTACTCTGGTTGAGACCATCCACAACATCCTGTTGATGTATTCGTTTTGGTTTGTCGAATAGATTTTTTGAGGTCTTCCAGTTCGATGAACGTATGATCTTTGAATATCTTCCACGAGTCAGGGACTAACTGAGTCATTGCGACAGCTTGCTGATTCACCGGGTCATCCCGTTCCCAATATTTACCCCAATCTCGAAAGAAGGCTTCCTGCAATTTTGTGGGATCATAAACATTCCACTCAAATTTGACCTTTAATTTCTCAGGATAGGTAAGAGGTTTCAGCTTATCAGTTAAGTCCACAAGCCAATGACCTTCCATCATGGATGAGGGTAAATTTTGTAACGCGAGTCCTGTGCAAGGCATCTTTTGATTTCACCCTGGTCCTGTGGCTTCACTGCTTCAACATCACTTTCTTTGTAAATCCACAGTGTTTGGAATTTCCTTTTTGTTGAAACCAAAAAATCACTGCGTTTCTCTTTGATAGAAGTAATGGGAGGAGAAAAGGTTTGGTTCTTGAGAAATCGGAATGCTTCTCTGTTGAAATCTTTGTCCTTGGAGTCCCAAAGATACTGAAGGTAGGAATTGCGTTTAATCTTGCGTTCTTGTTTCAAGTAAGCTTTAAGTCCTGAACAGTACCTTTTATACATCATCTACATGCTCTGATTTTGTGAGACTAGTTGGAAGATCCTTGGCCTGACACCACAATGGAAATGTTGGAAAGAAACTTCGGCATGATTGGATTTTGCGCTGCAAACGGTCAATCTCTTCCTGGTAGTCTCGTCCTGGTCGAGTCAAGCGCAACGTAGCAGATTCTTTAAATGTTGGAGTCGACGGTTTTGTCTGAGTTTGATTTTATACAAAACTGAGTAAGCATTTTCACCTCTCAAAATTTTTATTTTACTCAATCCCATGGATGAGGATTATTTGGGGATCTTAAGGAGGAATATGTTTATAGACAGGGTGTCGTCCCCTCCCTTGCTGGTGTCTCGACAATGAAAACTTCGTTTTGATTAAGATGTTTTCCAAAACTGTTCAACTCGAGAAGACCAATTTTCCAAGTTGCATCCTTGGATCGCCTTGTCTTCCACATGATTTGATTGAATCATGGAGTGGAGAGCATCAATTTGTTCTTTTTTAAGTTGTCTAGGGAGTTTCCAAGCTGCTGTATACCCGAAGTGATTAGGGATGTGGAATGTCAGCAATATAGGATTATGATCCGGCAGTTCAGTATTTTCCAACACCGACATTTTCGGGGACAGTCGACTCATCTTAGGGCAAATTAATATGAAATCACGGTGTGATTTTGCAATGATTCGTCCATCTTTATTTCGTTTGCAAAAAGTTGGTGGGATTTTGTCTTTGTCAAGATCTGAGAAAGTTCGGCTTTCATTCCATCCATTTTGTACCATTAAATTCCACAATGGGATGTCGGTAAGATCACAATTGAAGTCACCACCAATGACGATGGGTCCTGGCCAAGTGTCAGCAGCTTTCAAGCGTGGATCAGATGTTATTTGTTCTTTGTCGATTCAGTTCCGCAGTGTCCTGTTGATAATTCTGAACATATCCATAAATGGAAATACACAGAATTTCAAGAGATTTTGATTTAATTGTACACATAGTCAGTCTCGTTTTGTCACTGTACAATCGATCTTTTTGTCCTATGTCGTATTCCCGTAAAGGAAGAGAGGTAATCACCGCCGATCCTCCGGATGCTGGTAAGAGTTTTTCTTCTTTGTTCAATTTTTTTGCATGAACATGCGGTTGAATAGGGGAAGAGAAACATGAATCCAATCCCAGCTTAGAGAGGTGTTTTTTCTGCGTTTTGATCTGGGTTTGATCCGCATTCGTTTCAGCAACTAAGCAATTATTCCAAATCAAAACTCTTGAACCATGGTGCTTTGTCAATCATTGAGATGACATTGGCTGTAATGAAGTTTACCTGTTGTGTTTTCGGAGTGATGTTTGTTGCTTCGCGTTCTTCCTGTAGAGGAACAAACGACCTGGCCGGTCCAGGGTTTTTTGCTTCTCCAATGCGAAGATATGGTTTGTCATCCCCACTAATGATATAGGGGGATGGTTCCATTTCGCAAGACATCAAGGATTCTCTGAAGGGTTTTGGTGTTTGAATATCTTTACACATCTCACATGGGCCCAGGCGATAGACTACCATGGGAGGATGCACAATCACAATCGAATTTCCGGGACAATTTATGGTTTTATCGTTTGAATTCCTCATGCTCGGGGAACTGAAAGAGGAGACAAGAAAATCAATGTTCAATTTCCAATTTTCTCCTCCATACATAGAACACTCATCCTGACACTTCCAAAGTAAATGAAGTATGACAGGAATTTCATCGAATTTCATGCAACTGGTTTTTGGTTCATTGTTTTGTTCGTTTTTCTGCATCATTCGCGTTTATCTTCATCCGCATTCTTTGGAGATCGAGACCTTGCTGGTTTGTTGGAAAGGTCCTTCTCCTTTCCCTGTTTGCCTCCACTGACTGGCAACTGTAACATGAGTTCTTTGAACTGAGAAACCAGCGATTTTGAATTGGCTTCCAATGAATTCTGTAATGTCTCATGAAAAGATCCACGAAGTTCCACAACTTCTTTTTCAACATTTGTGACTTTTCCCGTGAGGTTTTTGATCTGTTCCTCACACTGAGTGAGTCGTTTCTTCGTTTCTTCGTCTGGGGTCCCTGTCTGCATCTTGGATGGAATAACAGCACCTTTCATTTGTCTGTTATCAGGCATCCCTTTTCTGTCTCTGTATTGCTGCCAAGCATCCGGAACTCCACTGGAGTCATCTTCAGTGATTGGACGATTTTTTGTTTGGTTTTGGTTTTTTGTGTCCGAATTCATCTTTGGTTTAGGAGTAAATATCCGACCTGCCATCACCTTGCTCGCCTCAATTTCCGGTTTTGACACTTTATAGATGAGCAATGGAATTTTGTTGGCCGACAGGTTATCCTTTGGAGGTTCAGCAGCTGAAATGAGCCATTTCTGTCTGATACGTTTCAATGGTTTCATTTCCCATCCCACTTTGGTAGCCCACTCTTGGATGTTTTCAACCGTAAATTCAACAGGGAAATTCTCGACCCAATACCGATTGACTTCATTGATCTGTTTGGGTGGAGTCATGTTGTTTCCTTTAAGAATGGTCCACGCTTTGTCAAATGACGTTTCTTCGAATCGAATTCCAAAGCTGTCACCACCTTTTCCCATGACAACTCCTAGGTGGCTCACTTCTCCTGACTGGTTGATTTGATTCAATCCGACATGCGCACACCTCAGTTCTTTTCCTAGCCAAATGACCCGAATAGGTTTGCGGTCCAGTTCATTGATGAACACAGGTTGAACGGTGGTCCCGCTTTTGGCTAGCCAATTGTTCAATGAGTTCTGATCAATCCTAATCAGTACAGAAAAGGAAGTGGCACAGTGGGCTTCAACTGGGATTTTGGGGTTTTTGTCATGAAAAAACCTCCTGGACCAGACATCAACCATATTAGGTTTTTGATCGTCCCAAAGATATTTGATGATGGTTTTGACAGGAGCTTGTTGAATGTTTGTCCACACAGTAGGCTCCAGGAGTTCTCGATGAACTTTGGCGCTGATCGTAGCCGTAGCCTCAGTGTTCACTTGTGCATCTTTAGGGTCTGTTTTTACCACATGTTTGGTTCCCAATTGAATGATCCATACTTTGATCAAAGCATGGTTCCCCATGCGATCGACAACTTGGATCACTTCTTGTTTTTGAGCAAATGGTTTTGGAAGATTGGGATATTCCTCCATCATAATCGCTGCATGGGCTCCAGGACCCAAAACACTTTCTGTCTGAATGATGGGGAAAATTTCATCCTGAGTGGCCAATGCAATACCTTCTGTCAGTGCCTGAACATTCGTTTGGATTTGAAGCCAATGTCCGTTCACCACTTGAAATTGGTTCGTTGGAAACGTGCATGTTCTCAGCCAGCCAACATCCAATTGGCGATGATGCATCTGACGTGCTTTCTTTTCACGAAAAAATCTCTGGAGTCTTGTAACCGCTTGACCTTTATTGAGATTTGGGAACTCAATGTTATTTTTCATGGCGATCTGTGAAACGATTTGGATTCTTCGATGTTCCTTCATTTGTTTCAGTTTCACAAGCCTCTGGTCATCAGTATTTAGGATTTGATGAGTGAGTTTGACTGCGTTTTGTTTTTCCATCCCTCTAGCTACCAAAGCCGCACTGATCATTCCAAATTGTGGAGATGTCTCATCATTCCCAAAACCCATCACTTGAGGTTTGGATGGCGTTTCATATGTGTCTTTGACAAAGATACATCTCAGGTGCCATGCCATGTTTTCAATTTCAGGGTCTCCACATGGAATCAATGAGTCCGCAACGTCCTGTCCAATCTGAAATAATCTGAGGATTCCTGAGATACGATTGTGGTCAATTTCCTGAAGTCGATGAGCCTCAATGTTCCACATTTTGTACAATGTAAACAGAGCTTCATAACCACACCAGTTTGGTTCCATCAGCAAGGAGAAATTCCATCGTTTATGAATCGGAGTTTTCGGTTCGAAGGTTGTCAATCGGTTCCGAATGGTTTCAAACATTTGCTGTTTGTCCGTGATCACACAGAATGTCCTTTGTTCACGACTCACTCCCTCAGTCAAGATGATTCCCCAATGATCTTTGTTGATGATTGGCAGCACAAAGTGTCCATCAATTGGAAAAAATTCATCCACATCCATGTAGGGGAGCACCACATGTTGTTGCTGTTTTTGTGCCGTAAACACTGTGAGGTACGTACTCATTTCATCATCCCCAATACCTCCATGCTTGAACAACAGTTTCAGTCGATCACTCGTCTCTTGAAACTCTCGTTGGACAATATTCCCAATGTCGTTGGACTGCTCTTCTTCCACTTCAACTTCCCAAGGTTCTGTTGGGGTGATTTCAATGATTTTTTCTTTGTTTGTCCAATGAATTTGTGGGTCAGTCATCCATATAGTATGGTCTTCAAACAAAGGTCTGTCAGCAGGTATGATTTGTCCATCCTCAGAATAGTACTGGTCTGTCCAATGATGTGTAAAGAAGATCTCGAATATTCGAGTGCCACTGGGGACCTGAGCAGTTGCATATATTTCTCCTTCTTGAACAAATTGGATTTCAAGCTGTTTCAGTTCGTTTCTTGGTTTGTCCTGGTACACAAACTGGATGATATCTCCAATTTGGTGGAGTTTTTCAAAGATCCCAATTTTTTCATCACCAACTGTGGGGTGATCATACAAGATGTCCAGTCCGTCCAGCACAACCTTTCCCATGATCCAGTCCTCAATCGTTTGGTCAGGAGTCGTCCAAAACAATTCAATTTCAGAATCTCCACTCTGTTTGTTGGTTGTTTGGACCATGACATGGTATTTTTCACGGCATACCTGAGCAGAAGGAATCTGATCCTGTTCAATCATTTCATGAGAGAGTTTAGCCACAAGATCATACTGTTGTTCCAATCCATTCGTGACATCCAAGTGGTGATTGTTTGGATTTTCACTTCGATACTTCCCTCTTTTTTGGGCATCCATCAACTCATCAATGAAATTTGACCCATCATGCGAAGGGATATCATCCATTGGACAACATCGTTTTTTGATTCCATCTCCTAATGTTTCGTCTGTACTCGTTTGGTCAAATCCACGTTTGTTGGAGTTTGGTTTGTCAGTGGTTTCATCTTCAAAGCTCAAACCATCAAGTCCTGAGTCCACAAACATCAAACCTGGAGTGTCCTCAACCATTTTCACGGTAAGATTCATAGAAATCCAACATTTTGTTTGATGTTTGATGAAAATGTCATGGATGTTTTCCTGCTGTTGATTGTGTTCGAATCTCATGAAGTTCCAGGCGGTGATCAATCCTGCAAGAGCATGAAACTCATGAATCGCATTTCCAACCACTTTCCATCCCATTTTTTGGTTTTCCGGCAACACCACATTTGAAGTGCACCCTAAACATATCAGGATTTCAATGGGAGAAATGAATCTGACTTCACAATTGTTGTCATGTTTTTGCATCAATTCCCCAAGTATTCCAAATTGTTTGAGGGAAGTAGTCGGGAGGTTTTGCTGATCTCCATACTTAGCCATCGCCGTTCCTGATGACAGTTTTTGTTTGTTCATATTGACACACCTACGCATGATAGGAGGGTTTTGATTTCGGTTTTGAAAGCTCTTTGGCATCAATTCAACCCTATTGAAAAGTTCCCAATCTTCCGGTTCCAATTCAAGGTGTTGAAGAAGCTGCCATGGGAGATGCCCTCCAAGTCTGTCACTCATGACCCCTCCAAGGTGTTTCGGAATGAATTGGTTGATCCCAATAGGTTTCTTTGGAAAGTCTTCGCGAAATTGACATGTGGGGTGTCTGATTGCTACAGCAATACATCGGTTCCTGATTGCCGGGTGCATTCTTTCAATAGGGACATTATCAGCCGCCACCAGGACATATCCCCAGTATTCCAAGTATTTCACCAAGAACCCAAAGTATTTCTCATTTCGAATGAGTTGTGCACTGTTTTCAATGATGATGGTTTTCATGTTGGATATGGCGGCGCAGGCAATACAATTAGCCAGCACTGAGCCCAGAGCATGATCCCATCCGAGATTATTTCCCGTAGTTGTGAACGATTGGCATGGAGCACTGATACAGGCCGTGTTGCAATCCCTGTAAGAGACATGTTCCCAAGTATCATGTTTGGACAAGTCCCCACAAAACCATTTGGGGGCATCACTTGAGAGCCACTCCTGTGTTTCACAGTCATCTTCGTTCACCTGTGTTTCGTTTGGTTTGGAATCTTCACCTTCACACCTTGGTTTCAATTTTTGTTTCTCGTTTTGTTCATCGTGTTTGTGACACATGTCCACACAGTCCCTGTCAATGTCAGTCCCTCCAAAACACTGGATGTCCAAGTTTTCATGAGAGGCTAAATACCTGGCCATGCGTGACCATCCCTTGTAGCCACCACTGCAAAATTCAAAAATCTGCATGCTGTCTCCTGACATCGCACACTGACCAGAAATCATCACCGCATTCCATCGATTCATCCTAAAAGAAGTGGAGGTATGTGTGTCATCTGTTGCCTGTTGTTCAACAGCACCTACACATCTCATAAGATTCCCAATGATTGCAATTTTAGAGCCTCTAGCCTTTGCCTTGGACAGGAGTTTTTTCCATCTCAGGGTTTGTCCATGTGTTTGACTAAGCATGGATTCATCCTGGAACCACACCGTATGTGTTCTAGGAACAGTCTGTTCTTCATGTTCTTGGACATCCTCAACTGTGAAGTAGTGATCCCCAACTTGGACCACGTGGAAGAACTTCAAATCCGACCATCCAGGGATTTTCCAACGACACAAGTATTCCCCGATTTCAGGGGGTTTGATTTTCGAGAACATCCCCAAAAGTTTCCTACGTATTCAGCGAAATCCAACACTTCACCACACTTCAAGTACAGTTTCCGTTTCAAAAAGATTTGTTGGCCTATCGACGGTTCAATTTGTTGGGATTTGGAAAGGTTGGTCTGCAGCTACCGCCCCTTCGTCCCG
>CAVMGG010000634.1:0-52246 GCA_963680895.1 Fragum sueziense
TGTGAGAATACCAACATTTATACGCTTGTTGTGGGTAAACCGCGCATGGTTACTCGCTTGAAATACGGTCTTTCTGCATCTTTTTGTTCATACTTTAAAAAGGTAAACCTTTTTTGAGGCAAATAGACAGTTTTTTCACAGCTATTATCCCTTTAATCCATTACTGTTCAAACGTTCGAAGTTCCAAATTGTAAGGGTTCTTTTTTAACGAGCCGGGACTTTATGTCCGGGGAGCTAATGTCACAGCCCTAGTCATGTAGTGTCGGCGTCGCGTCGCGTCGGCGATCTTCAATAACTTAAGCCTGGTCCCGGTTTCTCGAAAAAACTTAAGTACGTTCTCATGCTCAAATCTGAGCACCGTGCTCAAATCGCATGAAATCCACGTAAATTTCAATCGAATACCCTTCAACGTTGGAGAGTATCCCTTTGAAGTTGAGCATGTTCTCATGAGTATATACTTAAGTTTTTTCGAGAAACCGGGGCCTGGCCTATATCTCAGGCAATATTAGACACGGCGGGTAACCCACGTGACTTTTGGGAAGCGTTAACACCGAAAAAATCGTCCGCTTCAAGGTATGTTTTGTTTAATTTCTCAGCTTATACTCTATTGATTTTGACGAGATAAAGTGCACGGAACGCGCATTTGAGAGGGCTATTCCCGTTTGTAACTCACTCTGCTCCGAATCCCGTGGTTTCTTAAAACATTCAAGCGAAAGTTTTTTCGGCACATGTGAACGCTTCCCACTTTCGTTTTGCACTTACAAACATTTTGGCTCGAATGTTTGAAGAAACCACTGAATTTGGAGCAGAGTGAGTTAGAGTCGGGAATAGCTCTCTGAAAGGCGCGTTCCGTGCGCTTTATCTCATCAAAATCAATAGAGTATAAGCTGAGAAATTAAATAAAACATACATTGAAGCGGACGATATTTTCGGTGTTAACTCTTCCCAAAAGTCACGTGGGTTACCCATCGTGTTAGAGATACAGCCTTGATACTTCACACATGGATACTTCCTGTCAATACTTTTCATTCGGGTCCAAGACCGTTGACCTAGTGACATTGACGTTTGACCTGGGCCTACTTTCTAAAAAACTTTAACCTGACCCGTATTTCATGCACTATCACAGATAGAGCCTTGATATTTCACATATTGGTACCTCATGCCATGGCCTTGACATTGAGGCCGTGATCTTTGATCTAGTGACCTTGACCTGTGACCTTGGTTTTTTTCATTGGCAAGATCTCGTATCGGCGAGCTACGTTGTCCGCTGACAAATCCTGTTACTTTAGTGGTGTTAACGCCGTTTTCAACTGTTATGGTCATATCGCGGCTAGAGCACCTAACCGTGGATTCATGAAGACGAAAAAACGGAAGATTTGAATAAATAGGTTTTGTATAATTATAATTCAACACAGAAAATATCAACACAACAGGAGAATGTGCTGATTATGCCTAATATGCCTAATATTTTCTGATGACCTTTCTCCAAGAGACGGCAAAACCGGGTCTTGTTTGGGAAAGGATTAGCACAATGCTACATTTACCGTGGAAACTGCATTTCTTTCAGGATGTTGTACAATTGACTGTTGCAGAACAAGGGACTTTACTCCAGGCCAGACAGCTGGAATGTTACAAGAGAATTGTTTCAGACCCTCATACGCTGCAAGGTACGTTTTAATACAATGCAATTTTGCAATAACTTCCTTATTTGTGCGTTAATCTTCAAAAGGTTTGTTGCATGTACCCCGCCTTACCAAGCTCTTTCATCGGATGGATGACATATTAGATAACTTATGGTACTTTTTCCGAAATATTGTCCCAACCGACCAGAAGGCGAAATGGTAACGACTATGGCCAAACTAACCACGCTTCAGGTAAGAATTTGTGCAATAACTTTCTTATTTCTGCGTCAATTTTCATGCGGTTTGTTGCATAATATATACTCTGTCTTACTGAGACCTTTTCTCCGATGTATTACTAATCTAGAAACTACTTGTACTTTTCTCAAAAACCGATCCCAACCGACTAGAAAAAGGGCCTGAATTCTTTGTCGTTTTTCTGGTCGGTTGGGATCTATTTTTTGGACAAAGTAGGCCTATAAAGATTCTACAAAGAAGTCATATATCTGAGGAAAGAGCTCAGTTATGCGGGGTACATGCACCAAACCGCTTAAAAATTGACGCAGAAATAAGAAAATTATTGCACAATTTCTTACCTGAAGCGAGGCAAGTTTGTCCGTATTCGTTATCCATCCCATCATGCACAATCTCCACCGTGTTTATACCGTCCTTGTGTACTGCAAAGCGAATATTGTATTGTCATGCGCCGCCGAAGGTAAACATCTGTTGATATAATTATCTTCGTTCGTCCGTCCATCCAAACGTTCACCGGGACAAAAGTTGTGTAAAACCATTATGAAGAAATTGTGAAGAGAACTCTAAATCTGCAAGAGAAGAAAATCGCACAGGCTAAACCACGTTAAGATACTTTTTAAAGAACTAAAATGTGTACTTTCTTTGTATAACTGTTGTTGTTTTTAACAGAAAAAAGTAGTCCCTATTCATTGTTCCAGGTACATATTGTCCTAGGCTGTGGGATAACTTAATGTGTTGGGATGACACGCCGGCCGGGTACACAGTGTGTCAACCTTGTCCTACCTATATAAACAGCTTCAGAATTTATCGTGAACTATATTCATTGTTACAGGTACATATTGTCCTAGGCTGTGGGATAACGTAATGTGTTGGGGAGACACACAGGCCGGGTACACAGTGTGTCAACCTTGTCCTACCTATATAAATAACTTCAGAATGAGCCGTAAGTATTACAGATTTCATTTAACATGGCGCAGCTTTATCTTTTATTTTCATAAATTACAAGCATGTGTATTTAAAATAACAATTCAGTATTTATTTTTTGCATATCTGTTATATCTGTGTACTATGATACAAGTATCTTTGAAGAATGTTACGCTAAATGGGAAGTATGAACACATTTTAATAAAGGTCAGTGTCATGTCAAATGAAACCCATAATAATATGAAGTACTCGTAATCATAAGACTTTTGTAAACGATGCACGGCATTACTTAACATTGAATGGTGAGTCAAATTAATTATTTTAATGGTCTTCGTCGACGTTTACATCGAATAGCTTCATTTTTAAACGTAAATAACATTTCATGGCGGTTAATGGTAATGTGCCTTTGTCTGACCTTTAAAACAAAAATATTTAAACAAACTATGAGACCTCTCTTGGTGACAAATATAATTAATGAAATTCACCATTCTGTATTTCAGAGTTTGCATCGCGGACGTGTCTACCTAGCGGTGTATGGGGCAGCAGTCCTGATATCAACATAACCATGCCTCGAGGCTGGACAAACTTTAGTGCCTGTCTATCAACCGTCCCTCTACAAACCGAGCCGGATAATCTAGTGGATGATGTTCCAAACGTATTTGTGGTGAGTATCAATAATGGGCGAGCGCACGGACGGACAGACTATATACATGTACATGTAGTCAGTTTGCCAGATATCAACATAACCATGCCTAGAGGTTGGACAAACTTTAGTGCCTGTCTATCAACCGTCCCTCCACAAACCGAACCTGCCAATCTAGTGGATGATGTTCCAAACGTATTTGTGGTGAGTATGAACAGACGGACAGACGGACTGTATACACTTACGTGGCTTGCTTGATATCAACTTAACCATGCCTCGAGGCAGGACAAACTTTAGTGCCTGTCTATATGTATATACCTTCCCTACACAAACCAAGCCAGCTTATCTAGTGAATGATGTTCCAAAATAATTTGTGGTTAGTATTTATTCACACACGGACGAGTGGACGGACAGAGATATTATGCATGTACACACTGTGCCAGTATACTAGAAAGGAACATGTCCATTTCCTGACTAACTTTAAAAGTACAATAAGGAAAATATTGAGGCAAAGAAAGCTGGTTATCAGCAGTCTCCCCTATCGTCTCAATGTTTTCGAATCCATTTCTATCAGGGACAGCTAAACCATGTCTTGCTTAGGGAAATGATGCCTTCCTATGTGTTATTTTATATATGAGCCAGGATCTTGAAATCGTCCCTTATAGCATTTGAGAGATTCGTGTTTCATGACCAGCCTGTGCCTAAGTACAGTCTGGCCTGGATCCACGCTGCTGTCTTACGGTCGCTATGTACAGGTCACAAAGAAGCTAATGGAGGCCAACATGTTTCAAGGTCAAACTGCGTTTATACGCAGACTGATCTTGAACCATTTTGGGCTCAAAAGTTTTAAAGGGTTATTTTTCCAGATCTCCGTTTATATATATAAATAACGAATTGGATATGAATTAAGAGTTAATTGGCCATGATAATTCTTGGATCAGTTTCGAACGTGTGAATTAGTGTCGAGTTTACTTGGTAGGCATTCCAGAAATTGTTAAAGTACGTTCATATAAATCTATCCAGAATTATTCTGAAATATTTTCAAAAATTTAGTGCAAAACTATTGTAAGTGTATATCATTGCTTTTCTACGAAAAACTCGTAATTACAGCTTTCCTTAAGCCGCATTTACGATTTTTTTTGTTGAAAAGTCACGATATGAAACTATTAAATATTGAAGAAACTTAGCCTACCGCATTTTCTTTATGGCCTACTTTAAAATTGATGATATTGTTTTGAGAGTATTAAAGGGACGTGACAGTCCAATTTCATTTTTTCAGGTATGTCTTCATGCAAAGATTGGTAATTCAAATGCGTAGAAGTGCTATCAGTTTTTTTAAGTTGTTATTTATAAGTGAAAAATACACATTTAAAGTTGAGATAGAAATGACAAATTCCATATAAATCTGGACTATTGTCCACAACATTTTGTTTAATTTTAGCACAAAAATATATATTTCTCGTAAACGGGGGATTTTTCGGCTTGAAATTTTCAGAATTTTCATAGGAAAATTTGCTCTTTCAGATAAGAGTAAACGTAAAATGTATCGAAACAAATGTGAAATGCCATTTTAACATTTTTGTTGCACAAATTCGTCTTCTTGCAGGATCACATCAAAGAAATGAGAATTATGTACAACATTGGTTACGGCGTGTCGCTCCTCTCCCTCACACTCGCTTTCTTCATTATGATCTACTTCAGGTGAGTCTAATAGAAAAGTTTACAATCTTTATAAGTGCTATGTCAAATTTTGTTTTTGGCGTCAGTAACTTTTTATCATTGCCGTTTAAACGATATAGTCTGTGATAATCGGTAATCCGTGTGCATTAGAGTATTAAGAATGCCAACAACGCAAATCAGAGAAACAATTCCTTGGTAATCATGAAACTGCTTGTTGGCATATCTGTAGACGCATCGTATTCATGTGACGTCACGTCAAAAACAACATTAATAAACAACAAATATGAGATAAACTGTCGATTACAGGGATATTGTACATAAAGAGTACAAAAAATAACTGAAATCCTTTGATATAATTATTTTAGAGAAAACACATCGTTTTGTAAAACCTGTTAAATGCGTTTTAGTATTGAGACGTCTAACTGACGTCAAATTACAAACACACGCGCTTATTGCTTATATGAATAGTTTCAGCATTTTTCTGTTCATGATCAGACACAATAAAGGTAAAATCATAAAAATATTATATCAAGAGTTACAAGTTATGATTACGTCAAAAGATAAATTACGTCGATGATAGGTCAATTCTATTTAATATATATATATATATTCACTGTATTACGTTTGCAAAGTGAAATAACCCTTGAACTTTTACTTTTTATTGTTCCATTATGTGATTTCCCTTCGATATTTTTGCCCTGACGCCTTAACGTCAACAACGTCATTGTAACGTCGTTACTAATAATCATAAAATCTACATCCAAACATCCTTCTGATTAATTTTTGTGAAACCAGTACATAAACGTTAAAACGTTTAAGCTTATAAGGCTCGTTACTCACTTTGCTTTTAAAAAAGAATATCATAAAACTATATACTAGTCTAGTAGATTTTGATAAATGTCAAGGTTGAAATTTCATTTAAAATTCTGGAATGAATGAATTGTGGCGTACACCTATGAATAAGAATAAAATACCCATCGAGTAAGAAAAGATAAGACAACGATTCTAAAAAGAAATTAAAGAATGATATACGGTGTACAAAATCGAAAAAAAAAATAGATCTCTACTTAAAAAGCTCACATCACAATTAGCTGAAGTACGATAGAAGACTGAAAACATTTATAAATCTACAAATTGTTCTGGATTCAAACAAGCATCTTTGTCCGCTCCCTTTTCCCATAATTCAATACAGATCAGCCCGTTTGACATACTTGTACGCCTTGATCTGCCACATATTGTCTTTATGCAACCGCACATTACAAGTTCCCAGAGTGCATATCGGTCAAATGTGTAAGCAACCTAGCTCTTTGTAACCTTCAAATTTCGATTGTGTTACAGATACAGAGCACGAAGGTTGATCTCTGTCTGATTTAATAATACTAGTTTTTTGAAGGCACTGCAACAAAATTATTGCATCAAGAACTGCAATTTCTCGGTTTCAAGGTCAAAAATACACCAGTGCAAGGCTTGATATTGCCTTTTCTCTGAGTATGGCCGTGAGTAGTGTTTCGTTGCGTTTCTTTGCTCGTTCTTGCACAGTCTTTTTGTAGCACTACTGTATTACTGACTTTGTCAAGAAGCTTTATTATTTTGACATAAATAGATATCATCAAACATGCTGAAACGTTGAGCAATTTCAGGTTTTGTCCCAATACTGGTACATGATAACAACACCTTGAAGTAAAATTTCACAGGAATCTTTTGTTGGTTCACTTACTAGAGTTCTATCTACCATCTAGAATTTTACATGATACAAAGACTCCATTGGGTAAATATCCTCAGCTTCTTTGACAGACAATCTGATCGCCATTATATTTACAAAACAAACACTAATGCACACACATGGGCCATTCTACAGAAATTGGGAAAAATGTGTCCCGCAACTTTGAAATTGAATTAATAGACAATTACATGCAATATGATTCTAGAAAATTGACCTATATACGCATCATCCAATTCTACATACTTTGAAATGAAACAAAAACATTTTTGCTTTCTTTTAGATGCTTTTTTTGATGAAGATATGTCATTGAGTGGCATAAAACCCTATGTCCCAACCTCCAATCACGCTGATCAAGGCACTGTTTTCTTGTCTTGAACATTAAAGAAATCGTAAAATAAATATTTTCTTAAAAAGAGCGAATAAAAAGGCATGAATAGCATATAAAATAAGTGTCAATTTCTTTAAGTTTGTTGATTTTTTCACGCTTTGAAAGTTGTCCCATTGTTTTCAGTTCACTACCGTCACGCGAACTGAAATTGAAAATAAAACACACTTTGCATGTGATTTAAGCAATGAATTTAAAAGTAATATGTAGACATAGTACTTGGCCTTGTCATGGCGAAAAAACATCCCAAAAATTTTGTGTGATAACTGAGAAAATAGAATTGGAATGCAAAATTTTTCACCCGTATACTTTTGCGTGTTCACTACCGTAACGCCATTTATGATGTGAATACACACAAGTAAATGACAGTTTTCACCATCACAAGAATCTGTAAACGGTCCAGTTTCCAATGACTGTAACAATTGTCCAAGTAAAAGGCTGCTAATCCTTGAAATCGGCGAATTTTCGATGGATTTTCACTACCGTAACGTTCACTACCGTAACGATAATTTTCACTACCGTAATATTTTCTTATCGTTACGGAAGGGAACTCTTTGTTACGGTAGTGAAATTGCAAGACAAAACCAGACATAATTCTGGTTCTGTAATTGTCAGAGTTCTGGGACTTGATCTGTAACATTGTTTTGTGATCCAACACACATTTGCAAAGTTTCAAAACAATGACATCAGAGGTTGTTGAGATACAATCTTTGTTACGGTAGTGAATTCTTCGTTACCGTAGTAAAATTGGAAGTAGAAAAGGGACATAACTCTGTTGAAACAAATGGTAGAGTTATGGAACTTAGTACAAAACTTTGTGTGATCGTCTCATACATATAATTGCACAATTTCAAAGCAAGACTTCCATTGGTCAATGAGAAAACTGCACATTAAGTCTGAGCTATTTTGGAAATAAAAATGGACAATAACTTAATAAGTAAGGGTCTCTGGTTATTTGTTCTTGTTTACTGCATTTCTCCGATATGCAACCTACAAATGCAAGAAATTTCAAGTTGCTATCATGTATAATTTAGGAGATATGGCTCAACGATTTTAGTGTTACGGTAGGGAATGTAGTGTTATGGTAGTGAAAAAGTAGCAACATACATTTTTGACATGTTTAGAACAACAAAACAAAGAGAATATGCATGATTTAACTGTTTTTTGAAGAGTAAAAAGGATGTCTACAACATGATTTTTCAGATGACTTTGTGGCATAGTTTTTTCAGACACTCTGTCCAGTTTTATTCACATCTCAAATTTTCGAATTCTGATATTTCATTCCCTACCGTAACACCAACTTCCCTACCGTAACACTGTGACAATTGAGGTTTAACAGTAAAGCTGTCATTCACATATAGGAGTAAATACATGCAATGAAAAATACAAATTGTGCCTATTCAGACTGCAAAATGATTTTTGAAATCTGTGGATGACTAAATTTGTAGTGTCTCTCTCAATTATCAATATAAGTAGTTTTCACCGGTATTGGAAAAAAACAAAGACTTATTTCTATAGGAAAAATACAAGAAACACCAGTGCATCGAAATTATGTTTAAATGAAAAACGTTCTAATAATATGCAAAAGCTACATGTTAATCGGATCACAGAAAGAGAAATTGTGCCACTTTACAAATTCGTTACGGTAGTGAAAAAATGATGTCGGTTGCAAAGTTTAAACTAAAATATCTGCGTAAGTAAGTGAATGTTATCTTTGCAAATTTCAGGAATGGGTTCCAGGATGTTTATTGAAGGTAGTAAGATAAAAATAATATACTAGGTTAAAAGCTAAATTTGAAGTTTATGCGACTCCAATTTGCCCAATTTCTGTAGAATGGCCCACATATCAGTTTCACCCACAATAACGTACGCAATGCATGTCTTTGTACAACAACCATTTCCTCGTAAATTATTTTGTATATACGAACTAGATACTTATGTAATTGAATACTAAACGCACAAAAATATACACTAGATACACAATTCCGGATTTTCGTAATTCCGTCGCTACAGAGTTGTCGTTCATGCGGGACGGTATACCCCGTCTTCCGGTGTCAATGTAAACAAGCGCTATCGGTGGGAAGGAACCGCTACTGCATTCATAAATGCCATAATTTTGCGGATAAAATTGGATTTTTTTAACTGCACAAACTATATCGAAAGAGGCAAATGCAAGAAGAGCTTGGATTCGTGTAATAAGTCGCAAGAATTAGAACCAAACATCGTATCTGGCCTATGCATACCCGAGTCTGAGAGACAGTAGGCCTATTAGCCGAAACGCGTAGATCGTTGGATGATTTCAACAAAGGAACCTCAGCGGAGAGAAGAAAGAGAAATCCCACCACAACACAGTCCCAACACACTAAACGATTACATATCAAAGTAGATCTAATCTATTGAGACAGAAGGAGAAAATGCTGGTTATCAGGGTGCTCTTACATTTAGGTCTTTACATTTTGCCAAAATGTTTCCCAAAGTATTTAAATCTACTATTAAGTAAAATCAGGTCTTGTTTGGGGAAGCTTTAACGAACAAACAATGATCGAATTACATAGATCTAGTTGAACGAAATAGCAAAGTTTTGAGAGAAAAGAAAAACATGCCGACTTTGCTTTTCCCTCAATAGATCTAGATCTACTGAACCTATTCTACAATCTACACTACATTCACTTACTAGTATTCTATTTCCGATATTAATCGTTTTCTGACAGTGGAAAACCGTGTGGAGAGGAATGTTCATTACAAACAGTTACAAAATATAGTTATTCGTTTGGAAAAACTCGCTCACAGCGTACATGTATCTTTTTTCCCCAAAGTTGCCCCTCCTTTTATTTCTATGACGTCATATGACTAGAGTAAGCAAGGCAAAGTCATGACGTCACAAATCGACACTCGCCTGATTTGAGGCACGCCACGGGGAAAAATATTTTCAATGATAACCTATCATCGGATTATGGGAGATTTCTTTTGTTATAGATCTCCGAACGGTTTAATAATGTTGGAATGTGCAGAGGTATTATTAGATTCCATAAATAAGTTACAATAAAAATCATTTTCATTTAATTACTCATTGAATTTACGAAAATATTAAAGTTGCCGCTTGTCAAACAGGCAAATGGAAGTAAGCATACCGTCCCGCAGGAAGGACAACTCTGTATTACCGGAATTACGAAAAGACCCAATATTTGGGATTAAATACATGTAGGGCCCTACACTCGCATGAGGACAATTATTAGACTGACAAATTTACCACATATACTGATCTTCTCAGAAAAATGATTGAAATGTGCCCTCTTGATTTCCGACGACACAAAATTACACAATATGTTCAAAATTATTTTGATTGTGTTAACCCATTACGCTAAAATGAATGTGACAGTTGTCAATAAAAAGAAGTCTGTTTGGAAAATTAAGATACCATGATTTACCCCACCCACCACTTTTCTCTTTTTGTTGTAGTCGTCAGCAATGCAAACGTGTCATTTATTTTTTTTTATTTACTTCATTGATTGGGTTCTGCTAAAACACATGTAACTTAAAAAACAGTATCAATGCATTATCTGGGGCTCTACGACAATTTAGAGCTTTTTTAAGCTTTACTCATATAACATCCTGACATTCAATGATATTTGACAACAGGTCGTAAAAATAATCTAATTGATAAGATTAATTCACATTATAAACTTTTGTAAAGATATGGTAATCATTTGAATAGTTATAATCATTTGTAATGTGGCGCTTTAGAACTTTCGATCAGTATAGCACACGCACGTGGGTCAAGTGCATATACGGCTCGTGAAATCTATGAAATCGATATTTATCTACCCGGTATATCGTCGAAGACGTCCGATCAATAAGGGTATAACCACTACAACACCAGCACGATTAAAATTAAATGTCAAAATAGATGTCAAGTAGTGCAAAAGTAAAGAACGTTGAATATGTCATTATCTGTCTCAATATTGTTAACGACGGCATATCTATGCATCATATGGGTTGTTCATTTCAAAGCATTTTATATCTATTTAAGATATCAGTCAAAAGAAACACAAATAAACAGAAAACGACATCATTTTCATATGTATCGCTAAACTCAGTATGCAATGAAGCAAATTGACAACGTTATGTAATCGGTGGAATACGACGTATTGACGCGTTTCCAGATATGCCAACAAGTGGATCATGAGAGTTAAGATACTGGAGCACACAACTGCAGTTGTTGGCATGCTTAATATTCTGATGCACACGGGACGTGATTTCCGGACATACCATCACAGACTAATACACCGCATCAAAAAAACGGACATTTGTAAACCTTCAAACCGATCACGTACTAACAGAATTGTGTGCAAGTGTTGTCGTCATGATATGGAATTTTCGAAGAACAGGGATATAATGCTCTTTACTTTGCTTTTTACGTTTAATTCATTTTCACCGTGCAAAATTTACGGCAAATAAATTAGAAACAGTATATTTTTGCACGTCTGAAGAATATTAGAATCTTGTGTTTATGGGTCGTTTGTTAAATCTAAGACAAAATTTGCGACATAAAAAATATGCTTTACTTTCTTGATTTATAGGCTTATTTTGGTTTGTTTTTTATTCTATAGAATGTAATTCTTCTGCTTTTTCCATCATATCGTCGCTTTACTACAAAAACTTCGTAACTGCAGCTGGAAAGAAGCTGCAGTTACGATCTTTTTGTTGAAAGCATCGTTATGTCGAATATTTCACTCTTGGTTAGAGAAGAAGGCTGAAACATTATGTTCTAAATACCTAAATATTTTTCAATCTTTTTAATCTTAAAAAGTTTGTCGTCGCTTTTCAACAAAAACTTCGTAATCGCAGCTTGTTTTAAGCTGCAGTTACCAGGTTTTTTGTTGAAAAATCGCGGTACATTTTTGATGATACATCTTTGTTCATGTTCACGATATAAATATACTTCCAATTTAACAGGTCTGTGTCCTTAAAATAACGAGCTGGTATTCATTATTTCTTCAACGAAATTAATATGATGGATATCTAATGTTTGACAACTTTCTGTCTTAATTTTTATTTAATTTGATAAGTCTTTTTGTATGTTTTTTTTTTCAGGAGATTACACTGTTCACGGAACACTATCCATTTAAATCTGTTTGCGTCCTTCATGTTACGGGCCAGTATTAGTTTGATACGGGATAATTTCATGGTCGGCAATGTTGGGTTTGCCAGTGACCTTGAGGTCAACACGACTACAGGAAGACTGGCGTTTAAAGATGGACCTGTAAGTGTTATAATCATACTTATTAATGTTCACAAACTCAGAAAATGTGCATGCAAAATAAAGACCTATACATGTATGTTTTGGATTTTTTACATTCACAGAGAAATAATATCTTTAATTGTTTTGAAACATAGAGGGAATATAGAAAAACGCAGATGGTCGGCATTTTCTTCTTCACATTCTTCCTATTCATTTAACCCTTTTCCAAACAACAATATTTAGAGACCAGTGAAGGTCGAACGATACTGCAGACTACAAAATGTATTTAATTAATAACTATAATGCATTGTTTCTTTCTTTTTTTTTAAATTTGTTTATTTATTTTCTCACGTTTCAGCACTGGCAATGTCGGCTATTTTTGACAGTATTCAACTACACGATAGTGTCCAGTTATGTTTGGATCTTCGTAGAGGCCATATTTCTACATATTCTGATCCACGTCAATGTTTTATCGGACAAGATCAGACTGATCTGGTATATAGCCATCGGATGGTGTAAGTTTATCGCTGGTTATTCTCAATAACCCATTACCATACGCACGTTTACCTAAACTTTATGAAATTAATAATATTGGTCAACTCATAAGAGCAGCTTGTATTTGTGTATCAGAAACATGGCTAGACGACTCAGTACCAGACTCAGAAGATAGCATAATGAATTATAACATTCAGCGAAGGGATAGAAACAGAAAAGGTAGAGGAGTCTGCATTTATATAAGGAAATACCTGTCATACAACAATCGAACAGATCTTCAACATGCTGAATTAGAAGCTACATGGATTGACATTTTGTTACCAAAATCAAAGCCCATTTTATGTGGTGCTATTTATAGACCTCCTTTACAGCAGAACTTTTATGCTTATTTAGATTCTTTATGTTCATCATAAGCGTCAAAAAGCGTCAATGTGTGGTAATGGACTAATGGGTTAAACATTGGGAGAAAAGGAGAAAATGCTGATAGAATTTCAACACATTCTGATCCACGTCAATGTGTTATCAGACAAGATCAGACTGATCTGGTATATAGCCATAGGCTGGTGTTACAAGTATGATTGCCAATTTCTGTTAAATTGATATTATGTATATCAGACGGGTCCGTAGGATCATGGGGGCTAGGGGGGACAGGCCCCGCCCCCCGCCAAAGTTTGCCAAAACGGCCGCATTTTCCTAATTTTACACTGAAAATAGGGATATTCCGATTTAGCCTCATCCCAAATATTCAGACAAAGGGGCTTGAGCCCACCCAATATGATTGCTTTCTACGGGCCCGTCAGAGGTTGATGCACCTAGTCTTGAGTTCTCGGTATTTCTATCTGTTCGTTCTAACCATAGTTTAATAATTATGTCGTTTGACATTTGTAGGACAAAATACTACATTGTGGCCAGAACTACCGGAATAACGAGAATTATGCCGATGCTCAGTCTGGGACAGCTTTCAAATCGGACACATCTTAAATTTCGTCTTTTGAATTATAAGAATTAAAGGGATATTAACATTCCAATTTCATCTTTTTAAATTATGTCTTGATGCAAAGATTGGTTATTCTAATGCATAGAAACGCTATCAGTTTTTTGAAGTTGTTGTATATAAGCGAAAAAATGCCTTTAAAATTGAGACAGAAATGACGAATTCTATATAAATCTGAACTGTTGTCCACAGTTGTTTAATTTTAGCACAAGAAAATATATTTCTCATATACGGTTCAATATTTTGGCTCTTTCAGATAAAAATAAAAGTAAAATTTATGGAAAATAAGTGTGAAATGTCACTTTATGCGTATAATTAATTTCGGGCATTACAGTGTTACCAGTTTTGCTGCCAGTTTTTTTAAGCCTGTAAATTTCTTCTTACCGTATTTTTACCGCCCATTTCTTGTCATTCGATTTTCGGCGACTTGATTACATTAGAATTTTAAATGAGACACGAAATTTGAGTCTGATTTAATTCGTCTTTCCAATTTGTAATTCACAGACTGTATAGGGAAGCGCTTAGGAGCTTAAAACGTGATGAACTCTTTCGATAAACAGGGTCTGTATTAACCCTTTCCCAAATGACAACATTTTGACAATATTTTAGTCTTGTCTGTTTGTTCAAAACTGTTCCAGATGAAACAATGGTTGATAATGTACTATAAAGAGGTAAATAAAGAGCGGTATATATTTTGGCAAGTTGGATCCTAAGGAAATATTGCCCTCACATCAGGTTTTTTGTTGTTTTTTTGTAATCGAATCTAAAGAGAATTGGCTGTTAGGAATTTTACATTTAAAAATTGTCATGTAGTTTCTCGTATATTTTTTAGTAGTATGCCAAATACAGATACAGCTTCGAATCTATGTGTAATTTTCTTTTTCTGACTGATTTTCAAACGAAAAACAAGCAATACTAAGTATGTAAATCTTGTTTTGCTAGACTACCATTGGCAAAAAGTCGCATGTATTCTGATTCCTTTGTGCTTTAAAGACCCATTTCAAGATTCAGATTCTTTTATGTGCGATTAAGAAACAGGATCCTTGAACTTGGCTCAATCTCTGTCGATTATTCTTCTCATACAGCTTGCTCTTGATCCCTTTTGGTCTCAAATGCCATATTTGCCCCTTTTACAACAGCTCAGCTCGTTTTTATGCCCCCAATAGGGAGGCATAATAAATTTGACTTGTCCGTCCGTCCGTCCGTCCGTCCGTCCGTCTGTCCGTCCGTCCGTCATTCCGTCCAAAAACTTTAACATTGGCCATAACTTCCTTATTACTTAACATAATTATTCGCTTCATACTTTACCACAACATTCCTTGGTACATTACCTTTCTGTAGGCATATACTTTGGTGACCTTGACCCCTGGATGACCTTGACCTTGAACATAGATTGGCGCCATAATTTAAAATCAAAGCGGTGTCGGGGGCATTGTCATCTTACAGTGACAGCTCTTGTTTCTGTCTATTTTCAGCCATCCCGTTATTTGTTGTGGTCATCTGGGCGATAATGCGGGTCACATTTGATAATTATTTGTAAGTACCAGTAATTCATAGTAACTAATAATCAGGCTGTCAACTGATTCCTATTTTCCTATAAAACTCCTATATTTTGGGTCCAAATCCTATATTTTTATGCACCTCCTATATTCCTATAATTCTCCTATATTTTGAAAATATTTCCTATATTTTTTGGTAAAATCATTGTCGAGGAATGATGGAGATAGCAAATATTGCTTTTGATACTGCTCTTTGCTCTTCAAGTAATAGAATCTCTGTCTTCCATTCCATTAATATCCTGTATAATGTTTTGGTTCACTTCATCTTTTCATCATCATCTATTTGGCCATCTAGAAGGCAGTTGAAGAGGACACCAGCCTTTAAGTTGCCAATTCAGGTGGTGAGGATCATGGTGATGCTATATAGATACATACCTTCTGGTTTGTGATTTTTTTTGGAACTGAAAGTTTACTTTAATAGCTTATCTTATCATTATGAAGTGCTGAGGGAGAGGTATTGTGTCGTCGCTCACCATCTGTCATCTGTCTGTCAACAAATAAAAGAATTCTTCTACCCCACCGTAAGGCACTAAGGCACAGAGTCTTAAAATTTTGCAATCTTCTTCTCCTAAATTGTTGGCTAAGGGCTTTGACATTTGGTGTGTTGAATTGTGTTAAGGCCCTCTGCCAAAATACTTTATCATATTAAAGTACAATGAAAATTAGCCCTCTGTTGTGGGTATCATATTCCTTCTTAACACAAAGAAGGAAATCTTGTGTAATCTTTTACCTCTGAACTGTTATGCCTCGTGCTTTGAAATTTGGTGTGTTGAATTCTCTCATAGCACTCTACCAAAAAAGTTCAATTATTGTCCTACAATTTAAACTGGCCCTGTGTTGATAAATATCAAGGAGGGGCATTAAATTGCTTCTTCAGACATCTAGAATTTCAAAATTTTCTTGGGGGAGGACCCCCAACCCCCCCTGCGAAGACATGTTTCTCTTGTGTGCTCTTCCTTCACTTGTACCTTTGACATTTGTTGAATCTGCGTTTTAGTTCTATATAGCCCCTGTAAACGCTTGAGATGTATCGAATTTACTTAAAAAAGACTCCTATATTTTAACTCAAAATGGGCTATATAGCTCCTATTTTTCTTGAAAAATATTCCTATTAAAACTCCTATATTTTTTAGAAGACCTGGTTGACAGCCTGGTTATTTTATCGTTGGTGGGGAGTCAAAACCTCGTAACTACAGCTTGAATGAGGTGGAGTTACGAGGTTTTGATTCCCCACCGACGTTATATCACAATTTGCTAAATAAGCTAAAATTCATTGTAATTCTTGCTTTATTTTGTTGTTAACGATCGTAGATGTCGTAACTATAGTTTATTCAAGACTTATATAGGCCCTTTTTGAAGCTATTGGTGTTGAATTACACGAATTGAGATTCTCAGATGGAGATATTGATTCTTTTTGGTCAAAATTAATTAGTACGCAGGAACAGTAAATTTTCTCCGCCAACAAAGTAGTTCGACATAATTGTTTAATTTCCTCGTTAAGCAATGATTATTTGGCAAGTCCGCTTAGAAATTGTACAAATTCAAATTTCAATTTTTTAAAAAAATATTTAAATCTAAATACTTGGTTTCTGATAATGTATTTCTGTATGAGCTTTCAGTTATTGAGGTGGTAAATTGGTTTTTGCCATTTTGACCTTTGACCCCCCTCCCCAGTGGAATATTCGTGTGACAGCAATAAGTCGCTTCAGCTTCGCTGGCGACTTAAAAAAGCATTAATTCCAAATTCTATAATCAGCATTTTTTTCTTCTTGTCTCAATGTTTTCTTTGTTGTACACAACTCCTATCTTTATCACCACTCATTTTGTGGTCTGAAACATCTTTCCAAGCTGAAACTTATTTGGTCATTTGTGCAAAGGTTTAACCCTTTCCCAAACAAGACCTGGTTTTGACGTCCCTAATAGAAAAGGCTTGTGAAAACATTGAGACAAAAGAAGAAACTGCTGATAACCAGCAGTTTCTCCTTTTGCCTCAATATTTTCATGGCTATATCACACACAATTTCAATCTTCATTAACATCCATTTTGTCGTCTGCAGCAGCTCTTGAATTGGACCTGCCTACAATTTTGTCATTTGGGAAAGGTTTAATTCGCCAGCCGTATATTGTTGGTACTTGTTTTAAAACAGGTGTTGGAGTACTCACAGACGATTGCCGGGTCTTGTCTGGATCATTCAAGTCCCGATCATTATCACTCTTGTGGTAAGTTGGGTGATGCCTAATTTTTATGTAAGGCCGAAGTCTATCAATGACAACGGAATTTGTGTTAAGAATAGAATGGGTTTACTGTTATGTTTTAATAAACCGTCGGTGTTGTTATATAATCTCGTAACTATGGCTTGAATCAAGCCGTAGTTACGAGTTTTTAGAACAACACACTCAAATTTGTTTGTCCGAAATTACGTCACGTTTAATTCCCTATTCGGGAAAATATAATACAGTTGAAACTCGTTGTATCGATGTCGTACGGATTGTTACTTTACTTCGAGTTATCCGGACTTCAACTTTCCGAATTTGTACGGTTTCGATTGAAATTATGTAACCATGTTTGTTATTGATTTAAGCCTGTTCCTTATAAAGATAAAGTAGGTCGGAAAACAAAGCTCGAAACAAAAAGTTTCTCTTCTTTTTCTACTATATTCCAATGGCTATGTTTGTTCAAAGATCAATTTGTTTAAGATTTTTGATATTAGTTGATGAGGAATCGACCAGATTTTCACTTCGACTTAGGCAGAAATTCGACTGATCCGATGTCGACATAACAAGCGTCTACTGGTTTTTTTTTTTTTTTTTGGTTTTTTTTTTTCGCATGCTGTCATCTTTAAAAGTAAAAAAGTAAGCACGAATGCAAATATCTCAGAGATTCGTCTGCATTTAAATCCTTTAAAGGGACATTTCATTCCAATTTCATTTTTTTAAAGTATGTCTTGATGCCAAGATTGGTTATTCTTTTGAGTATAAATACTATTGGTTTTTTGAAGTTGTTGCCAATAAGCGAGAAACACGCATTTAAAGTTGAGACATAATCGATAAATTGCATATAAATCCGAACTGTTGTCCACAACAATTTGTTCAATTTTAACACAAAAATATAAATTTCTCTTAAACGGCGCAATATTTTGGCTTAAAATTTTCAGAATTTTCATAAGGATATATGCTCTTTCAGATTAAAATAAAAGTAAAATTTATGATAAAAAATTCTGAAATGTCTCTTTAACGCTGTTTAATACAAAAATATATAGGTCTAAGTCTTTATGCCTATATACAGTAACTACCGGTATGCAGTAGTTAATTTTCGTACATATTAATATCCATTTGTTATTTTATAGATCAATGTATACTTGTAAATCTGTTTCTGAAAGCCTAATTAAAATTTCAAAGGAGTAAACATTATGACAGCTACATGGATATATATATTTTTTTTTCATTTCAGATCAACCTTGTATTCTTTATCAACCTAATCCGTACCTTGTATATTAAAATAAGTGCCTCGAAAGGAATACAGGATAATCAACATAGACATAGGTGGGTGTGTTACTCTCTACCCATCGATTCTTGTCGATCGATTTAACATCAGATTCTGTAGTCGGGACTCGATATGGCCATATCTACTCGTATCTTTTGTGACGTCATTAATTGAGTCATGGAGTTAATCAGCCTGATCTAATAATAGACTGTACATAACGGTAGCGATCGTGCTGTCAGTCGCACTTCCAAATAATGATAATCACCCAATGAAATCGTTTCCGCCTAAAATGATATTTAAAATATATATGAGCCAGGATCTGGAAAAACGCCCCTTAAGGCTTTTGAGCTCAACATAGATCCAGATCAGCCTGTGCATACGCACAGTCTTATCAGGATCCATGTTGTTCTCTAATTGCTTCTTCGTGACCTACAGTAACTTAAAGAGAGTAGCATAGATGCATATTGGACTCCATTTGACAACAGGCTGATCTTGAAACTCAATTTTGAAAAATGCTTTAAGGGATGTTTTTCCAGATCCCGGCTCATATATACATATCAATGAAACAAGTAAAAAATTGCTGTAATGTACAGCAAAATGAATTGTATCGCGCTTAAAAAATTATACCAAAGTAGTGAATAAAATGGTACAAGTGTCTGGTTAAGTCAACATGCAGTGAAAACCGAAATAGGATTGCATGTCTGCATATGCTGGTGCTAGTCTATAATTTCCTTTTTTGTGTGTTCAGCCAGATTAAACATTAATTAAACAACATAGGAGGGGAAGTAAGCAAATACAAAAGTGTTAAATGTTGCAGTTGAATAAATGGCGATTAAAATTAACTTAAACAAGAAAGGAAACCAAATAGATCAGAGTGCATGCTAATATTAGTCTGTGGAATCTAAAAATGCTTTGATAACAGCAGGAATAGGAAACGTTTATGATAACAGACATAGATGAACGAACGCACAACAACCACAATTCCACGGATATGATCCTTATTACTTTTGTCCGGCGGAGCAATACATTAAATATAAAAAAGAGAAATACAAAAATGCCATATAAAGTGACAACTACCAGCCGCTAAAATGAAGCCAAATATATAAGGAATGTTTAAGATTTAAGCTGTAACACAATACAAATATTACCATGAATGTGTCTCAATAACTCACCCGGCAGATCATCTCTGCCAGGTCATAAATCGGGACCTATATTTGTACTTATCACACGCAAAAAAAAACACAAAGAACGAGCGACACACACGAGGAGATTTACTAGAGTGTATTATGTTTGCAGATTGACATGATTGAGTTTTACCTTGCTATTACAGGTAACGCTCAATCATGTTAATCTGCAAACACAATATACTCCGTAAATATTGACCTGAACCTGTTGAATATGTAATGGGAAACTGTGATGCGAATTAACCACTCTCCCACGTGCATTGGCATGAGGAGCACGTGCAGAATACAAAGTCCCGATTCTTATGGAAACTATCGATGCTGATCGACAGTGAGGATTGCTGGCAAGTTTTGATTATTCCATGTCAAAATTACTCATTACATATTCGTCGGGCTCAGGTGAATATTTACAGACTATAACAAAAAGACTAATGTTTTGATTGTGGCGGCGAATTGATTGAGCATAAAGTATCCTTTTGAACTGTTTTGAAATCCATCCAGTCAAAAACTGTTGAGACATAAAAATTGAGTTGTTCTTTTATATGAAAACCCCTAACAGTTTGTAATTTTTAGAAAAAAAAGTTTGAGAAAACCTATTTGTTCTACTAGTTATACACATGCCTATTTAGTTCAGACGATCCCTTGAAATTATGGAATCTAATCATCCAAAATTGTACATGCAGTGTTCATTCAATACTAAAGTCTTTAACGTGCTTTGATTTCTTAGGAAGCGATGCAGCGAATCGGATAGGCCATGGGCAAACCGAAAGTAGGAATTCACATTGTAAATGCAGTTTTGAAAAACGCTTGAGAAAACCCATTTGTTCTACTAGCAATACACATATCTAGTCAGATAAGACGATCCCTTGTAACAATGCAAGTTGACCAGTCCAAATTGAACATGTAGTGGTCATTCAATAGTAAGGTACTTCTCCTTCTTTGATTTCTTATTGCGAATCGAAATGGTATGCATAAATGCGTTGCATTTAAACGGATAGGAAAAATACATGTCCACCATGGGCAAACCGGAAGTAGGGACTTTCCATTGCTATGTAAAGTATAAAACTATACTAGAATTTTGTTTACACGAATTTTCAGCGTGGTCTGAGATTAAACGAACTTCAATGTATACTTATAGTACTGCTTGAAAAATCATACCGTGTAAACAGTTTATGTGTAGGTTATATATACGACTTTCAAGTACAAATAATTATCCCTCATGACGTAATTTCTAAAATTAGAATATGTATACCACAATATGTATCGCGCCTATGGCGCGATACAATAATGTATCGACTGTTTCATTTTCATTGCATAATTATACAGCTAACCATTGGATTACGAATTCAAATATCACAGAAATTGCGAGGATGGACATGAACTTACAATGCTAGAGGGAAAATCGTTTCGTTCATTCATATCTTTAATTCCTCCATCTTTCCATTACAGACGAATGGCGAAGAGTGTTTTGCTGTTAATCCCAGTATTCGGAGTATATTACATTGTATTTACATTACCTCTCGATAAACTAAACGAGACGCTGGCCTTTGTAATGCTGTTCATTGAAATGTTCTTCAACTCATATCAGGTAAGGGAGATTTAGGTTTATTAAATGTGCACACAACCAATGTGGCATATTAACAAATTTTATTCGGAAAAACCCTTAAAGTGACATTTCAGAATTTTTTGTCATAAACTTTACTTTTATTTTTATCTGAAAGAGCATATTTCCTTATGAAAATTCTGAAAATTTCAAGCCAAAATAGTGTGCCGTTTACGAGAAGTTTATATTTTTGTGTTAAAATTGAACAAATTGTTGTGGACAACAGTTCGGATTTATATGCAATTTATCGATTATGTCTTAACTTTAAATTCTTGTTTCTCGCTTATCAGTAAAAACTTCAAAAAACTTATTGCATTTATGTTCATAAGAATAATCAGTTTTAGTATCAAGACATACTTTAAAAAAATGAAATCAAAATGAAATGTCCCTTTAAAGGGTGAATTTTATTTTCATCTCTTCCCTCGTCCCCCTTTAATATATCTTCCATTACCTCTTAAAGGAATTGGGAAGCCTATATATAAATATTATCAATTGTATTTTCCATTCATTAATTAACTTCAAAAAGTGCAACACTTGTGAAAAACGTTCATCGCAAATATTTTAGATTAGCTTTTTCTCCTTTTCCATCATTCATAATAAAGAATATATTTTCATATGTTTCAGGGTTTCTTCATAGCCGTGGTGCTTTGTTTTATAAACGCAGAGGTAGGTTGACTTTATCTCGACGTCGGATAAGTCGGAGTGAAAACCCGGTCCCGTCTCTATTAATGGAAATTGAAAATGAGCCAGGATCTGGAAAAACGTACCTTATAGCATTTTTGAAAATTGAGTTTCAAGATCAGCCTGTTGTCAAATGCAGTCCCATAGCCTATGTATCCATGCTACTCTTTTTACGTTGATACAGGCCACAAAGAATCTATTTCAGAACAACATGGACCCTGATCAGACTGTGCGCATGCAGAGGCTGATCTGGATCCATGTTGGGTTGAAAAATCTTAAGGGACGTTTTTCCAGATCCTGGCTCAAATGTATTCAAAAAGTGTTTAAGTATGAAAGTAACCTTTGGATGTGGTAGGAAAAGAGCAATATCTTTTCTCTATCTACTATGTTTCAATTATGCTATTAACTTAAATGATGATCAATTTTGTCAATAATATTTTTGTAGAAACCCAAAATAGAATTTGATGAGTCAAAATTCGGAAGGGTAGAGATTATGACAAGCTTACGACTTCCTTACGAAGAATTTCAATTGTGATTTGTGACAAATTGATTTGAAAGGTGTTAATTTCCCGAAATATTTTCTATAATATTTTCTAGAACTGGAAGAACGATAATTCCAGTTCTACCATGATCGATTTTATTGTCTGTAAATACTTCTTATTTGGATTGCCACAAAATTTTGTCATTTTGGGAATGGAGTAAATGGTCAATCTGGGCGGATATTTTCGATTTAAACTGAATTTAACAATTCGTATAGGAACAAGGAATTTCCGCGTGATGAGAAGGATAGAACTTGAAAATTGTGTGTAAAAAAATCTGATACAAATAAAAGGATGATGTCTTGAAAAATCAGAATGATCAATTGAAAAGTAAGAATAATAAATGCACAGATTTGTAGCACAAAGATCTTTTTTCTAATTCTCTCTATTTGCTTTTTTAGGTTAGAGCAGAAATCCTTCGTGCGTGGAAACGGAGAAAGTTACGAAGCAGCAGCATGGCCTCGAATATGTCCCGGTTAAATAGCCAACATTTCCGTCGAAATACTCTCGATAATAACTACAGTAACGGTTAGAATTATAATATGGGGACCTAATAATTTGTTTGTTTTCTTTGTTTAATAATTTAATATTGGGGGCCCTACCTATAATACACGGTATCATACCCCCCCCCCCTCCCCCCAAACGAAGGAACTTTCAGCGCTTTCTTTCTTCCCCCCCAATGTTTTTCAAACACATCCCGATTATGGGACAGCCGGACATCGTTTGAGAAATTGTTTAACTCTTTCCCTGCCAAATTTTGATTTCGGGCGCGTCTCTCATCGCTGAATTTATTCGAAGAAATTTCCAAGAATCGATACTATGTACATGTACAAAACAAAACAGGCATAACTTTTTACTCATTTGATGGATTCCTTTCAAATGTTCAGCACATACAGAGGAATAAAGCATCTATATGCACTGCAAATGTTGAAGATATATATCAAGTAACCTAAAATTTACAATTTTGTCCCTGATTTTATTGAAAAATTAAAAAAAAACCCGTCGAGTGAACTCGCCTATGGCAGAGACCCCCTATAGTCGAGTGAACTCGCCTGTGGCAGGGAAAGAGTTAAAACAATACGGCCACTAGGCTAATTTTCTCAAATTCGAAATAAATGAGCCAGGATCTGGAAAAAACGTCTCTTAAAGCGTTTTTGAAAATCGAGTTTCCAGATCAGCCTGTCGTCAAATGTAGTCCAACATGCATCCATGCTGCTCTATTTAAGCTACTACAGGTGACGATGAAGCTATTAGAGAACAACATAGATCCTGATCAGACTGTGCGTATGCACAGGCTGATCGGGATCTATGTTGGGTTCAAAAGCCTTAAGGAACGTTTTTTCCAGATCTTGGCTCAAATGTATTGTAATTTCAGAAAAGTGTACCATGTTTACTCTTCTTGGTTGTTTAAAATAGGCACTTAACGAGGTTGTATCAAATGAAGAGATCAATTCAAATTGAACAACGAATATTTCAAAATGATAATCAAGCTGATGCGATTTGTGAACAATAAAGTATAGAAAATATTAAGGGGAAATGTTGATTATCAGCATTTCGCTATTGTGTCAAACTCTCAACGATTTCCAAAGCATTCTCAAAGAGGGATGGCAAGACCAGGGATGCTATTCACCGACCAATCTTAATCCATTACCACACAATGACTCTTTTTGGCTCCCCATAAGATAATGGTTTTGGAAAATATTGTGGAAAATGAAGACATTGCTTGTGACAAGCAATTTCTTAATTTCCCAAAATGTTTTCCATACAAAAAGACTTAGAAGTAAAAAATTCCATTCTCTTGAAATTGTCTGCAGGATCTTTCAATTTGGACCGCGCTAACATTTTGTCGTTTGGTAAAGGGTTAATCAAAGTTTAGATTTAGAAATCCGCAACAAACCATCCGAAAGGCCAAGACACACGCCTCGTACAATCAGATGACTTGCAATGTAATTTTGTTTTAGACAATTCTCTTTTAGTGTTGGTGAATACGGCATAATGTCTTTTTGAAAATGGTTGAAATACACCCTTTCTTTTATTCCAGGCATAAATCACAAAGTGCAAGTTGAGACCGCTCACTATGTGTCAAAGAATAACAACAGTAAACCAAAAGACTATGAAGAAATCCCTTTAAGCATTGCAGGAAAGGAGGAATGTACGCCTTTTATAGATACTGCGGAAATGAACAATGAAAATAACGATCAGAAAGTGACCGTTTTTACGTTAGAAACTCTGAATTCTACAACTTAGCAGAAATCGTTGCTTTCAACCACAACCTCGTAACAACGGCTTTATACAATGTGTAGTTACGAGGTTTTGAAGAAAGGCGAAGAAATAGCTGCTTTTCAACGAAAACATCGTAACTGCAGCTTAAAACAAGCTGCAGTTACGAGGTTTTTGATTAAAAGCGACGAAATGATGTTTATCGTGTGAAGCATTGGGTACTAATAGTATAGAAATTATATTTGTTTCTGATGAAAATGTCTTATTTGACTTTTTGAAACCGACTTCTATGAAATAACGAAAATTGATATTACATGTGTCGCTTTTTTCTTTGTTTGCATAAAAGAAGTACTTTTGAAGCTGAATTACTTCGAAGCCATGGTGGGGTGAACCCAGTCTATTTTTAGCACAAAATATATCGCTATTCTCTCAAATCTGTCCGCACGTCGGGGGAGGCAAACGGACATATCAATACAGAACTCCAAATAAGATGGGGTAAAGGCTTTTCAAAAATTAATATTTCCTTTTATAATTCATAAAACCCTATGTTGTGGGTACTCATTGGAATCGTCTTACAAAGACGATTCAAATGAGTACCTTCAAAATAGGGTTTGGATTTGAAATTACAACTTAGAATGCCTTTACCTTTTCGTATCTGTTGCTCTGAGTTTAGATATGGATTTTTTCAAACCTGCCCTGTGTTTCCTACATAAGCTGGCATTTATTTTGTTGTCTTCAACTCCGATCGGCAGCGGATATAGAATTTCTGTAAAGGGATTTCGAACATATAGAAAAGGGATCTCGAACATATAGAAAAGGGGGTTTGTTTTCCCAAAATAACACAATTTTGACAGGGTTTCTGGATGAAAATTGAATCATAAAGGTAGAATACCCGTAATGTGGCCATTTTGAGATTCATAAAACATCGGATTTTTTTTCGAGCGGCGTCGTTACATATCCGAACATATTCGGACACGGTCGTAAACATTCGGCGGCGGCGGTGGAAAGTTCCAACGTCGAATGTTTTCGACGTCGCCCGAATAATTCCGACGTCGCACGAATCTCATTAGGGGTAGACTACATGTACCTTAAGCTACAGAGAGGGATTTGTCTGAACCCTGTCTGAATCCACCGCTGACCTTTACAAAATTGACCAGCCTAAAATAGTGTTGCATGCGAAACGATTACCGCATTCATTGAATGCCCTTTTTAACTGCTGTGGTCATATCATGTGTATGGAGCATCTAACCATGGATTCCTGTCGTTTCTCATACCAGTACTACCATCACAACAGCCTTACAAAGCAAGAAGTCAACCATTGTTGAAGACAAACGTCAGAAAAAATGTTTGCTACGGCCGTGGATAAAGCATTTGGACCTCATGAGTGAATGATGCGCTATCAACTGCACGGTATATGGGTAAAACGGTCCAGTGTACAAAAAGGTCCCGACTAAGCCCCCAACGTTGGCCAAAATTGACTGATTTTCTGTCTTTTTCACTCAAAATTTGGGGGAAAATCAAATTTAGCCCTCAAATTTTCAAAAACTGCCCCGGACAGGGGCTTAAGCCCCCATGTAAAACTGCTTCCTACGGGCCTGTACAATATGGGGTCTCTTTCACTTACATTTTCAGTATTTTCTAAAGTGGTCCTTATCTGGTTTTGGGCCTTTTTCTACACTGAGCCTTTCTGGTTTTGGGTCTTTTTTACCCAAATTCAACTGCAATATGGCCGCGACTATTGTCCAGGTTTAGCAAAACAATGACAACTTGGCTAGATAGAAAGACAGTTTATTAGATTTTGCATAAAGACAGAAGGATTATTAAAATCACACACATCAGAATCTAAATTAAGAATACATCTAAAATCCCTTTCCCTACTTAACTAGTAATAACTTTGAAACTGTGTTGTAATGTTTATGAAATGACAAACAGCCGGAACTCCTGTCAAAATAGTAGGGCACGTCATTTTACTGTTACATGTCTGGAGTTAGGCTTGCACTACTTTTGTTCATTTTCCATTAACCCTTTCCCAAACAAGACCTTGTTTTGACATTCCTAAAAGGAAATCAATGGGAAAGAATTGAGGGAAAAGAAGAAAATGCTGATCATCAGCATTTTCTCCTTTGGCATTGATATTTCCTATGCTATTTTGTACACAAATCCAATCTTTATCAACATGCATTTTGTCATCTCCAGCAGTTTTTGAATAGTACCATCCTCAAATTTTGCTGTTTGGGAAAGGGTTGAAATCATATTTAACCATTTTCGATGCTCGTCAAGTAAATTCATAATCAAAAGTCTGTAACAGAGTCTTGAAAAATTTCAGAAAATTGGTATCAATAAAGGTATGTTTTATGTTTAATTTAGCTTAGAAAATATTGAGGCAAAAGGAGAAAATGCCCATTATCAGCATTTTCTTCTTTTGTCGAAATGTTTTCTTAAGTTTTGGATTTGTTGCATTCTAAAACAGCTTGATCAATTGATGTCATCTGGACATGTTACAATGAAAACTAATTATACTACATGTATTTACAACTAAACATACTTATGGTCCCTTAAAACATGAAAACAACATGAAGACAAAAGGTGCGTTCATAACGACTTTTCTGGACTACTCTGTTCTTTTGACTTTCGAACCAACAGGAACAGTATTTTATCTTCATTTTCTTTAAATATTTCAAAACAAGACTATATTTTCATATTTTCAAGATTTGTTTCAATGAATCATAGACAATCTTTGAGAAAAATAATTTGGTGCATAATAATGCATGTCCTAAAATCTAACATTTTGTCGTATCTCAACAAAAACTTGGTAACTACAGATTGTTTAAAGAAGAAGTTAAACCGACATGTTATCTGTTGAAAAGCGACAATGTACAAAACTGAACCTCAAGTCGCATTCGTGAATCGCATTAACCACCATACTTGAAACAGTTTATCTGTATTAAATTTAAGTAGTGTATGCAACATATCGTAGAAGTCCCACTTGCACAACCTAATTTTTTTGAATAAAAAAGGTTCAAAACATTATTTCGTCCAAATGGAATCAGGAAAGCTGTCCCGAGTGTCTAGAATAGCATTAGGAACGCACCCAAAATGATTGAATGGTGCACTTATAGTAAATTAATAATCGATGGCTCAGCGCGAAACGATTGTAACTGCCTATTATATGTTTATAGGCAGGTACAATCTTTTACGCCGAGTCAACAAATTGTGATAAGGATTAAATTGCTGCTTTTTTTGTTTTCCTTTTTATTTTTCTATTTTTTTATCTGTGAAAGCTTTCAAGAAAAGGCAAACTATTTACAATAAAAGAAGCACTATTACTCAATGGCACTGTCTAATCAAAGCTCAGTCCTTCATAATAATTCGGCTGAACATGTTGTCGGATCAGCCTAGTTTCAAAAAGTCGGGCACATTTCCTACATCATCCATCGCGCCGTGGTCGCCCAGCAGATCCGGTTCCATGGGCTGACCCACGGGTGGGGACGCAGGCATGAAGGGCGTGGTACCTCGCCTAGCCGCTGGTGTAGGCTGGGTGCCCTGGGTCAACAACACGGGCATGGGTCCCTTCTCTGTGGTGGCTATCTTCAGTTGACCGTTCTTTAGGAGTAAGTTGAGAAAACCCTACAAATCAAAAGAAGAAAAAGGAATTTTTCAGTGTAGTATTAATTTATAGATGACAAAAACAAACAGACATCTAACACAGGTAACCATAGAATGGTTACAATATTTTTGCAACCAAAAGTTGAAAGGCCGATTGTAATTTGGTCACAGAAAAAAAAGTTTTATATTTGTCTTCAATTCTGTAATACAATTAACTTATTAAAAGGTACAGTAGATTCCATTTAAAAGCAATGTCTAATTGTCACAGAAACTATTGCCAATGAGCAGTAATTCCAATTGACAAAGTTTCTCTTTTCAACCTTGAAGTCCAGTAAAAGAATTAACAGCAGAAGATATGGAAATTGATTTCTGACCCGTCGTGCTAAAAGGGACCTAATCGGGTGTGTGAAAAATATCGACCCTAGTCAGTCTGCACAGTCCGCGCAGCCAGACTAGGGCAGACACATTTCACTTTTATGTAATTTTCTAAACCCGTTATGTTTTCCCTATCTTACCATATGTTCATTTTTTCGCATACAGGATCTGATTGACCTGTGCTGAGTATGACAAGTTTGTCAGAATTTGGATTTTTGGAGTTCGGATAAGGTCCCTTTTAGCGTGATGGGTCACATTAGTTTTGCTGTTGTAACATTGTATTGATTATCAATTACTTGTGACCCGTCACACTAGAAGGGACATTCTGTGGAATGTGAAAAATATCAACCCTAGTTGAGCAGACTATCTAGGATCAAAATTTTTTACTGTTAAGTAATTTTCTGAATCTTGAATGTTTCAATATCTTAGTACATTTACATTTTTCAACAAGAGCTGTCCGAAGACAGTGCGCTCGACTTTTTTAAGTTGCTAAGTATAAAGGGGGCATGACTCCAAATATAGTGGAGGCAGGGTCATGGGCCCTGGTAGTAAGGTAGAGGGTGTGATGGTGAATAAGACTTAATTTTAAGTTGCTTAGTATAAAGGGAGCATAACTCCAAATATAGTGGAGGCAGGGTCATGGGGATGGTGAATAAGTATTCCAAGTTTGGGTTGAATCCCTTTGATAGTATAGAAGTCATTGATGTTTGAAAAAACTTTAACCTTTGTTGCAACACCGACGCCAACGCCCGGGTGACAGTATAAGCTCTCATTTTCTTCGAAAAGTTGAGCTAAAAAGACATCTGTTAGACATCTGCCAAGTCTGATCCGTTTCTCAAAATTTAGTTTCATGGACATCACATAAGGTCCCTAATAGCATGACAGGTCTCATTTAAGAATTCAAACATTTTTTTTCTTTTATCTTATTTATCTCTTACCATTAATTCTTCATTCTGGGTACTTTGTGGCATTGTTACAGGAGGCAGAACCTTGCACGACCCTCGCTGTCTAGTCTTCCCCAGCTCTACAGTCGCCTGCTGGTCAGTCGGCTGTGCCTGAGCCATCTGATTTGTTCTCTGGTATATCACCACTGGTCCACGGTTGACCTGTGTCCTCGAGGTGCTGGGCGTGACACTCCGAGGAGCATCTTCTGTCATCGGCTGTGTGACAGGGGCATTTCTCTCAGTTTTCCCGAGAGGCATCTGGAAGAAGGTAAGAAAAACATAGAACAAAGGTCAGACCATTACCAGATAGTAGAATTTTAGACAGGTCAAAATTCAAAGATGCTACTGACAACAATTTCAAGTAAATGAAATATTCCATTTTTGGACTTTCTGGTTAGAAAATATTGTAGGAAATGAAGAAATTGCTTAGCACAAACATTTTTTTTCATTTTCCGCAATGTTTTTTCAAAGACTTCTTGTGCTTCATCAAAAAGCAATTGTGAGTGGGCATGGGTTAAGAACTTAACGACAACAAGAAATCTGTCACTGAATATTAGCCCTTGCCATTACAATTTTCAAGACAATTGTTTTTTTTAAACTTTTTAGGTCAAATCAGTGACGATAACTCAATGATGGTAGATGGAATTTTGGTGATAGTTGGTTTGTGCACATCAGAAGCTCCCAATGAATACTACTTTTAAGTAAGAATTGATTGATTGATTAATTGGGGTTTGTCACCTCTTTAACTGCCATGGTCATATTATGCTGGCTGGAGCACCTAACCATGAATTCATGTCATTTCTCATACCAGTACTACCAAGACATCCTGACTGAGCCTCCAGCTGCTTGACATACTAGGTTTATCACACCAAAAACTTTAACCCTTTCCAAAACAAGACCTGGTTTTGACGTCCCTGATAGAATAGACTTGGGAAAACATTGAGGCAAAAGAAGAAACTGCTGATAACCAGCAGTTTCTCCTTTTGTCTCAATATTTTCTGTGCCATATTTTACACAAATCAAGTCTTTATTATCATCAATTTTGTCGTCTGCAGCAGCTTTCAATTTGGATCACCCTAAAATTTTGTCGTTTGGGAAAGAGTTAAAGAATTGGTTGATAAATTGGGGTTTGTCACCTCTTTCAACTGCTATGGTCATATTATGCTGGCTGGAGCACCTAACCATGAATTCTTGTCATTTCTCATACCAGTACTACCAAGACATCCTGACTGAGCCTCCAGCTGCTTGACCACATAGGTATACCAAAAACTTTTAATGGGAACTAACCTCCTAACCATGAATTCTTGTCATTTCTCATACCAGTACTACCAAGACATCCTGACTGAGCCTCCAGCTGCTTGACCACATAGGTATACCAAAAACTTTTAATGGGAACTAACCTACAAATTTTGTTATTTGGAAAAAGGTTAATTACCTCCATTTGAAGTTTTGCCATTGACAGTGACACATCAGTGACAGGAGTGGGTGGGGGCGGGAAGTCGTCGTCCATACGTTTACTAGCGGCATGTAATCGCTTCATCTCCTGGACTGGTGTCTCTTCTTTCATCATCTTCCCCTTCCCTTTCCCTCTGTACGGCTTCTTAATCTTATCACGCAGCTTGTCTCGCGTGTTCATTTTGATGGGACCCGTCTCTGTCTCCAAACAATCGTAAGCTATGCCGGGAACTTCCAGTTCCTTCGCGATGTAGTCGATGTCAGGGGTCATGTTGACCGGCTCCTGAGCGCGAAGTCTCAATTTCTCGAGCTGTTGGAGTTGTAGACGTTTGCGGCACTCTTGAATGGCTTCCTTCTGTCTTCTCTCTCTACCTAAAATTTGGTAAACAAATATTCAGAAAATTCAAATCAGTGGGTTTACAATAGCAATATTATTACAAGAGGACCATGATGGTCCTATATCGCTCACCTGAACCAAAATGATATGAGCAACACTTTTGTTCAATTCAATTAATATTTATGACTTTAAGACTGAAAACGATCTTAAGGTATATGACCCATCATTAAAAACTCCACTTTCTAGCAATGGGACATGCATCAAATTACACTCACTAGTAAATACACTTCAAATAAGTTGATTCTCTGTGCCGGATTTCAAGGTTATGCTTCAAGAAGAAAATAATTTACCAATATCTTTTTACTCTATATTCATATGCAAGGGAGGTAATTTATAATATTTTTGTCAAATATTACCATAATTATGCATTAATTCAAAATTCTAAACCGTTCAAAATGCTTATGTTTGTATTTGGAATGGAAATATAACACAGATTAGGATTTACTGGCACTTTTCAAATTTCACCTCTGGCTCGTTGGTGCTAATGATGGGTTGTATAGTATGTTAAAGTCAATAACGTTGTGAAAATCCAACTCATTCGAGATCTTACGGTGCCCAACATTGTGTCCAAGTTTTGTCTTGATTGATAAATAATTTTAGATTCTAGAGTATAAACAAAGTCAAAAAGAGCCGAAAACAACAATTTTATCAAATTCAAGGGCACATAACTCTCGACTTTCTGATCAGATCAGACTGAAAATTGATCTCATCCGAGATCTTATGGTCTCCAACATTGTGTCCAAGTTTTGTCTTGATTGGTATATAATTGTAGATTCTAGAGTGTAAACAAGGTCGAAAACATGCGAAAACGGCAATTTTGTCGAATTCAAGGGCACATAACTCTCGTCTTTCTAGCCAGATCTGACTGAAAATAAAACTCATCCGAGGTCTTATAGTCTCCAACATTGTGTCCAAGTTTTGTCTTGATTGATAAATAATTATAGATTTTAGAGTGTAAACAAGGTCGAAAACAGCCGGAAATGGCAATTTTGTCGAATTTAAGGGCACATAACTCTCGTCTTTCTGGTCAGATCAGACTGAAATTAAAACTCATCCGAGATCTTATAGTCTCAAACATTGTGTCCAAGTTTTGTCTTGATTGATAAATAATTATAGATTCTAGAGTGTAAACAAGGTCGAAAACAGTCGGAAATGGCAATTTTGTCGAATTCAAGGGCACATAACTCTCATCTTTCTGGTCAGATCACACTGAAAATCGAACTCATCCGAGATCTTATAGTCTCCAACATTATATCCAAGTTTTGTATTGATTGGGCAATAATTGTAGATGCTAGAGTGTAAACGAAGTTAAAAACAACATTTTTCGTGATTCAGGGGCAGATAACTCCGCACTTATTGGTCCGATCTGGCCCATAATCGAACTCATCCGAGAACTTATGACCATACTTGCTTTGACCAAGTTTGATCAAGATTGGCCAATTTTTGTGGATGCTAGAGTGTAAACACCAAATTGTGGACAGACGGACAGATGGACAGACAGACAGACGGACGGACGACGGACAAAAAGCGATCACAATAGCTCACCTTGAGCACTTTGTGCTCAGGTGAGCTAATGAAGACATTTGACAGACTTTAAAGGGACATTTCATTCCAATTTCAATTTTTTAAAGTATGTCTTGATGCCAAGATTGGTTATTCTAATGAGTATAAATACTATTAGTTTTTTGAAGTTGTTGCCAATAAGCGAGAAACACGCATTTAAAGTTGAGACATAATCGATAAATTGCATATAAATCCGAACTGTTGTCCACAACAATTTGTTCAATTTTAACACAAAAATATAAATTTCTCTTGAATGGCGCAATATTTTGGCTTGAAATTTTCAGAATTTTCATAAGGAAATATGCTCTTTCAGATAAAAATAAAAGTAAAATTTATGACAAAAAATTCTGAAATGTCACTTTAAAGCCTTTCCAAATAAGCAAACATTTCATCACATCTGAGCAAAGATTCAATGCAAAAGCATCTGGAATGTGACAATACACAAACAAGCATTTAAAACCTTAACCCATTACCATACAGTGACTCTTTTTAACTCCCCACAAGTTAATGGCTTTGGAAAACATAGTGGAAAATAAAGAAATTGCTTGTGACAAGCAATTTCTTCATTTCCCACAACATTTTCCATCCAAAAAGACTTAAAAATTAAAAAATTCCATTCACTTGTAATTGTAGTCTGCAGGATCTCTCAATTCGAATCGCCCTAAAATATTGTCGTTTGGTAATGGGTTAACAAAAGCACTACCAAAACATCAACAGTCATCCATCCATGTGTGTTTGAAAAAGATCGCATTTTCTGTGAATTTCAAGCTAAAAATCGTGGTAATTAACCCTTTCCCAAACAGTAAGAGCTGCAGACAGAAAAACAAGGTGTTGTTTTGGGAAGATATAATAGGATTTCATTGTACTCACCTTCAATAAAGTTGATGGCCTGTTGAGCAGAGAAGCGTTGTTGGTAGTTGTACTGTGTCATATTATTGAGTAGGTCCCTCATGTCAATGTCGCACCTATCTGGTATGATGGACTGTACAAAGTTGGGATCCATCGCAAGCTAAAATAGAATTTAAAATGTAACAATCTAATCCTTTCTCAAATAAACATCAATTCGTAAGACTTGTTTTCGTGCATCTTTTATGCATTTTGAGACAATTTAATCAAGTACCAGAATGATTTTTTTGCTTTCAAAGTTTAACGACAAAGTTTTTTGTTGTTTGTGTAGTTTTACATTACCCACTTACATACTGTGGGTAATGGGCTTGTGATATAATAACAACTTAAGGCTCCGGAACTGTAATGGCAATATTTGGTACACACACTTCTAGCGTATTGATCTCTTTGAAAGTTGGATATGTTGTAGACATTGATAAATAAAAATATTTCACCATCTTACTTTTTTAAAATTTGTAAAACCAATGGGAGATAACTGGCTTTAAAGTTTGCATTGGAGCTAATAAGAAAATATCTTTTTTGTCAATATTTTCAAAATAATGCAAATTTTCAAAATTTTTAAATGGTAGAAAGTTGCCAATTATTATTTCGCTCCATAAAATACAATAAAATAGTTCGTTTGCCACACAAATTTTGTGAAAACTGATTTTTTCGTGGGTCAAGGGCAAATAATCCACTAAAATTTATATGATAAGGGGAGATAATGCATTATTTTCAAGTCAGAAATATTTACTGATTATTTACCATTAACATAATAACACATCAATTTGAGTTTTGCCATTCATATAATTGATACATGATATTAAACAATATCATGCATATTTGAATTGCAGCTTAATCATTATAAAGTTACAGCCATTACAGTTCCGGAACCTTAAAGGTACATGATAACAGAAGTCAATTTGTTGTAAGAGGTGAACATATGCTAAGTCAATTTTTCATTAATTGAATGGTTTTAAGTTTTAACCCTTTCCTAAACATGGCCATGACCTGGTTTTGATGTCCCAAGGAGGAAAACATTGGGAAAACATTGAGGCAAAAGAAGAAAATGCTGATAAACAGCCTTTTCTCCTTTTGCCTCAATAATTTCTTTGTTATATACACAAATCCTGTCTTATCGGAACCCATCTAGTTGTTTGCAACAGCTATCAAATTGGAAAAGTCATTTGGATTTGCCATTTGGGAAAGGGTTGATACCTCTTTCAATTGTCATTTTGCGAAAGCTGGAACAGCTAACCAAGCATTCATAATGTTTCTCTTTGCAGTACTACCACAATATCTTTTTCAAACCAACAGTTGCTCGCCAAAATAGATTTTACATTATCCAACCATTGGCGGGAGACAAATATTTGTCAGAAAGGATATTTGCAGTGGCCAGGGCTCAAACACAGGGCTGCTTGATTAAGAGTCAAAAATTGCAATTTGGCTTCGGCCACTAATATATTGAATTGGGTTCATAGTACAGAAAGATGGAGTTGATACCAAGATAGAGAGAGCTACAGACGAGAGGGAGTGAAGAATTTCCAAAATGTAATATCCAATTTATTGCTCTTCAAACCCTTTGTTGTAGGTACTCATTGAAATCGTCTTATTGAGACAATTTTAATGAGTACCCACAACAAAGGTTCGGATTGGATTGAATGGAGTTTTATGTCCCACTCAACAGCTAAGGTCATATGGAGACGGGACCTTGGTTTAAAGTCTCATCCGAAGGACTGAAGAGGCAGGGGATCGAACCAGCGACCCCTGTGTTTCAAGTACGGCGCTTTTCTACTGCACCACCTCTGCCCCTGGTTTGGATTTGAAATAACAAATTTAGAAAGTCTTTACATCCCTCCCCCTCCTGCTTATCTGTTGCTCAGCCAATGAACATTCGACACGGGTAGCGTATCGAAATGAACATACCATTTTCATTAGATTCACTTGCATTTCCATTCTAACTTCTTGATTTAGGCCTGTGTATGAGTTCTTCCCATTGGAGATGAGTCGCTGTAGCACATGCACTTTTTCAATCAAGTACATGACGACGAGCGCCCCAGCAAAGACATCAATCTTGCCCGTTATGTGGTATTCGCTGATCCAAGGAAACTTTTCAATACCTCTGTAGATACATAACGGAAATTTCTATCAGATTTTACATTACTTTCAACAATTTTTTAGTCACAACGCAAAAAAAAACCCATTCTACATCTGCTTTTCTGGATCTTACAAATGTTTTGCCTTACAATATTCTTAGCCTGCCTTGACCATTTTTGAATATGAAAGCCCATCCTATCGCTAACAAATTAGCAAGGATCTGGAAAAAAGTCCCTTATAGCATTTGTGATAGCTGTGTTTCAGGATCAGCCTGCACCTAACTGCAGTCAGACCGGGATCCATGCTGTTGTATTAACCCTTTCCCAAACGACAATATTTTAGGGCGATCCACTTCAAAAACTGCCACAAATGACAAAATGGAAGGTATTAAAGATAGAGTTTGTGTAAAATATGGCATAGAAAATATTGAGACAAAAGGAGAAACTGCTGGTTTTCAGCAGTTTCTTCTTTTGTTTCAATGTTTTCCCAAGCCCTTTCTATTAGGGAATTCAAAAGCAGGTCTTGTTTGGAAAGGGGTTAACATGGCTATAGGTCAGAAAGAAGCTGTTGGAGAACAGCATGATTCCTGATCAGACTGTGTGTACATGATAATTTCTATGGATAATCTGTGAGAATTTCTGTTGAGTCATAAACTCCCTAATGTTGTAACATTAGCAAAACATAGAGAGGAATGAAGAAATAGCGGATATCCAAAATCTTTTTTACTTTTTTACCTTTTTTTTCTATGCAACACAATTAAAATTTTGCTCATGCAACCCTATCATGTTCCTTGTCTGTAGCCCTTTTCAGGGTTGCCACTGGTCAGAGGAAATAAACTTCCCTAACAATTCTCCGACAAAATTGGAAAATTCCCTAACATGTTTCCTTGTGGTAATTTTGCTGTAACACATCATGTTTCAAGACGAAAAGTGAGGTTGAAATCATTAGTTCTATGGCACTGCATCTTATTTTTTTCAAAAATACCCTGACAACTTCACACATTTGCCAGTAATGTCTAATTTTCCTGACAGTTCACAAAATTCCCTAACAATTCTCTGACCTCCCTCAAAATTTAAATTTCCCTGACTTTTCCTTGACGCATGGCAACCCTGCTTTTAAATCAGGATCATTTTTTTCTGATTAAGAGCTAAAGGTGTCCTCACTATATAAGCATCTAAGACTTATTTTACTTCTAACATCGTTTGGGAAGTTTCTGGAACCATGTATTCTAGGGTCCATCCAATAAATTTTACATGTTGCGTGGGAAGTTTTGCTGCAGATTTTGGATTGGAACTGTCCAAATTCCGGCCATTTGGGAAATGGTTTAGATGAACAAGAATTGTCCGCGGACAATAAAGCTCGCCCAAACGAGAGCTTGTCATAAAGAAAAGTCATTTCCTAGGTCAAGGTAAAAAGGTCATGGCCCAAAATGAAATTTTGTAAAAGTAGGTCAAGCTCCATGGTCAAGGTCACAAGGTCACAGGTCATGGTCAAATGTGAACTGTGTTGGAATGAGGTGTCCGTGTGTGAAATATCAAGGATGTAGGTGTAAAAGGACATGAGTTATAGGCCAAGTTAAAGTTTTTTGAAAGTAGGTCAAACTCCAAGGTCAAGGTACAAGGTCACCGTCAAATGTGAGCTGTGTTGGTAGGTGTCCATGTGTGAAATATCAAGGCTGTAGGTGCAAAAGGACATGAGATAGAGGCCAGGTGAAAGTTTTTTAAAAGTAGGTCAAACTCAGAGGTCAAGGTCACCAGGTCCAAGGTCATGGTCAAATGTGAAAAGTGTTGGTAGGAGGTGTCATTGTGTGAAATATCAAGGCTATAGGTGTAAAAGGACATGAGATAAAGGCCAGGTTAAAGTTTTTTAAAAGTAGGTCAAACTTCAAGGTCAAGGTCACCAGGTCCAAGGTCATGGTCAAATATGAAAGGCCTTGGTGGGAGGTGTCAATATGTGAAATATGAAGGCTGTAGGTGTAAAAGGACATGAGCTATAGGCAAGGTTAAAGTCTTTTTAAAGTAGGTCAAACTCCAAGGTCAAGGTCACAAGGTCCATGGTCATGGTCAAATGTGAATCATGTTGGTAGGAGGTGTCCATGTGTGAAATATCAAGGCTGTAGGTGTAAAAGGACATGAAATATAGGCCAGGTTAAAGTTTTTTAAAAGTAGGTCAAACTCCAAGGTCAAGGTCACAAGGTCCAAGGTCATGGTCGAATGTGAATGATGTTGGTAGGAGATGTCCATATGTGAAATATCAAGGCTGTATGTGCCATAGGGCATAAGATATAGGCCAGGTTAAAGTTTTTTTAGGCCAGGTTAAAGTTTTTAAAAGTAGGTCAAACTCCAAGGTCAAGGTCACAATGTCAAAGGTCATGGTCTCAAATAAAAGGTCTTGGTGAGAGGTATCCACATGTGAGATATGAAGGCTGTAGGTGTAATATGGCATGAGATATAGGCCAGGTTAAAGTTTTTTAAAACGGTCAAAAAGTGGGTCAAACTCCAAGGTCAAGGTCACAAGGTCATGGTCTCAAATTAAAGGTCTTGGTTAGAGGTACCCACAGGTGAAATATGAAGGCTGTATCTCTAACAGGGCATGAGATATGGGCCAGGTTAAAGTTTTTGCGGACGCTGACGCCGACATCCGGGGGTATGACAATAGCTCTTCCGAGACTATCGTCCCGGGCGAGCTAAAAAGGAAAACTTACTTTACATGTAGCAGCAGTTGACTTGTCTCTGGGGCCATGTATTCAGGGGTCCATCCAATAAATTCTACAGGTTCCATGGGGAGTTTTGCCGAGCCGAAGTCTGTAATTTTCACCAGCAGCCTGTCTCCGAAAATCTGGACACACAGGTTCTCAGCTGCATGTGCAAAAATAATCAACTATAATGTGGTGTTGAAACATTCATGCTCTTAACCCTTTCCCAAACAAGATCGGGGTTTCACGTCTCTATCAGAAATGGCTTGGCAAAACATTGAGACAAAAGAAGAAACTGCTGATGACCAGCAGTGTCTCCTTTTTTCTCAATATTTTCTGTGCTTTATTATACTCAAATCATATCTTTAACATCTATTTAGTTGTTTTCATCAGCTTTCATGTAGGAAAAGTCCAAAATTTTGCCATTTGGGAAAGGGTTAAATATCTTATTTCCTACAGTGTGACTTTGATGGCAAACAATGCATAATGGACAACTTTACTAAGATTTCATTGTACATGTATATTGCATAATTTCAGACAATCATTCTATCCAATCAAAGTCTCAAGCCATTTATCATCAAATTAATCCGAGTCTTCTCTGACGTAAATACGCTCTTTGATATTTTGATTTTTCGCTATTTACGAAAAATCATAATATCAAAGAGCGTATTTACATCAGAGAAGACTCGGATTATCATCAAATATCTATACACTTTTTTTCGATTCAACCTTTTCCAAAATAGCATACAGTTTTGAAGGCCTGATTGATCAGAGCAATTTCTTTTTCCCTTTCCCTTTTCCCTAAATAATCTCTATGCTAAAAATTACCAATTTTCCACGAAAGTAAACTGTTGTTTTTTTTTGTCTGGAGAGACAAAAAGTACTAAAGCAAGCAAATATTGACAGAGACTTTTTAAACTCTTCTACAGAACTTACATAGCTGTAAGAAGGGGTAAAGTCATTCATTTTTAAAATTTCGATTCCAAACCCTCTGTTGTGGGTATTCATTCGAATCATCTTGTGATGATTCTAATAAATACCCACAACATAGGGTTTGGTGAACAATAAATAAAACATTGCGATATGAAACGATTACCCCCCCCCCCCCCCCCCCCCCCCCCTAATTTGGGTTCTAAACTTACGTTTTAAGTCATGATGGATCATCTCGTAGCGGTGCATATGGTTAAGTCCTTCCATCATCTGTTTTGTTATGTCCCATATCTTTGGTGTGTCAATCACAAACTGGTTAACAAAGTTGTTCAAAGCTGTTCCTGTGATGAAAGAAATAATAATTCAGTTGATTGTTTAAAAGCTTTAATCTCTTCTCAGAGTTCCCATTTGAAAGATGTGGCAGAGGAAGGATGTGTATGGTAATTATGATTTCTGTGTGCAGTAATGCACAGAAAATATTGAGCCAAATGAGAAAATGATGGTTATCAGCATTTTCTTCTTTTGCCTCAATCTTTTCCAACAGTTGTTGCTGTAATATTAAAACCAATTCATCTTTAGGGAAAGGTATAAGGTTAGCCATCATTATTTTGTCATATCCCATATGGAATTTCAACTAACAAAATCTGGTTTAAAATTTGTTTACAGCTGTCCCTATATCGAAGCACTTGATACACACTTGATCAATTGATTCATTGATTGATTATAAATTAATTGAACTGAACTTTATGACACTTTTCAAAATAATTGTTCTATCATTCTGCGACATCTGATGCACCTGTTTTGAAGTTTTTAGATCAGAAAAAATGTATTCCTCAGCCTTTCCTAGGGTTGGAAAAATCAGAGGCGTATTCTTTAGAGCTAGATTTTTCAAATAAGATTTCTTAAAGTGACATTTCACATTTATTTCATTTTTTAAAAGTATGTCTTGATGCAAAGATAGTTTATTCTAATGCGTAAAAATGCTATCAGTTTTTTGAAGTTGTTGTTCATAAGCGAAAAATAAGCCTTTAAAGTTGAAACATAAATGACAAATTCTATATAAATCTGAACTGTTGTCCACAACAATTTGTTTAATTTTAGCACTAAAATATATATTTCTCGTAAACGGTTCAATATTTTGGCTTGAAATTTTCAGAATTTCCATAAGAAAATATGCCCTTTCAGATAGAATAAAAGAAAAAAATATGTAAAAATAATCGTGAAATGTCACTTTAAGATGTTTTAGATAAAGTGTTTTTAAGAACTACATTCTGACCGAGATGATCCTAATTCCTCATACTTCATACAAATAATGTCATGATGACGTTATTTGTATGAAGTATGGAGCATTACTATAGTAACACGGAGCATTCTGAACAATCCTCTCTTATATTGTCTAATGTTGACCAAGGAGTTCCGTATGAAGTAGGGTCTTAACCCATTACTGCACAGTGACGCCTTTTAACTCCCTCACAATAAAAGACTTGGGAAAACATTGTGGAAAATGAAGAAATTGCTTGTCACAAGCACAATGTTTTCTATACCAAAATGGAAAGATTTCTATAATTTCATCAACTTGAAATTGTCGTCTGCAACGCCTTTCTAAATGGAACATTCCAAAATGTTGTCATCTAGTAATGGGTTAAAAACCTTGCTCTAAAGAACGCTTTATCTTAAACATATTACGGAATCTCAAGATATCTCGCTCTAAAGAGCGCCTCAGGTCTTATTTGGGAAAGGGTTCAATTACCTGCTGGTTCGATCATAAGTTCAATAATATGCCCCTCGTCTTCATCGTGTCTGTTTATCAGTCCGTACACCTTGGTCAAGTTCTCGTGGTCACAATGAATCGGTACTACAACTTCAGAACTGCGGAAGTTGATTGGATTCATCTGAAAATACATTAATTTACCCATTACCAGACGGCAAATTTCAGACTTGTCCAAATTCAAAGATGTTGCAACCAACAATTTCAAATGGACGGAATTTAAATTTTTTTGGTCTTTTTGGGTAGAAAACATTGTGGGAAGTGAAGAAATTGCTTGTCACAAGCAATTTTTTTATTTTCCACCATGTTTTCCAAAGCATTTATCTTATTGGCATCAAAAAGCGTCATTGTTTGGGAATGGGTTAAACAAGAGTTATATTTCTGTGATGAACTCAATAGTCACAAAAATGTCAATATTTTGTTAACACTCTCAATATTTTTTACATAAACTTAAACATGATACAAACATAAACTAGAACTGTCGCAAAGCGGACAAATACCCCCCACTAGCGCGTTGTCACTGAAAAAGTGCTAAAGTTCAAAGTGGCATAACTCTGAAACTACTGACTGGATCAAGATGAAAATTGCAGGTGCACAACTTCATATGATAGGAAACAACCTGATAAAAATTTCAGCAAAATCGGTCAAAAACTGTGGGAGACGAAGAGGACACAAAATTATGTCTACGGACGGACAGACAGACGGACGGACAGACAGACAGACAACCTGATTCCAGTATACCCCCCATAACTTTGTTGTGGCCACTTGTGGGGGGTATAACAATATCAAATTTTCGTGTAATATGCTCAAAAGTTAAAGCTCACCTTTTTATGGAAGAATTTCTTGTTTTGTCCACCAGAGTCTATGCATATTGCACCAGTACCAAAAGACCCCTTTGACAGGGTTTTCTCGAGAAGGAAATGGCAGCCCTCTGTGTATTGGTCGCATACAGGCTCAAATCCCTGCAATAACAAAATCTGCACTCATTTTCTTGTACGAGTCAGTAGTTGTTTTTTTTTTCAAAGATTAGCAATAGTAAGTGATTTTGTTACAAATTCAGGGTGCCCACCCTTCATCTGGAATAAAATTCCCTGACTTTTCACTGACTTTTCCCTGACCAAAATTCATTTTTCCCTGACCATTTTTCGCGCTAAACGGCCTCCTTATCCCCCTTAAGCAATCCAATCCACCCCGTATTTATCCAAATTTCCAACAATAACAATTCAAATGTAATGGTTGAACTTACAAGTTATAGTTAGAATCATTAAAATGCTCAACTTTATATAGATCTACATGATGAAGAGAAAAAGATAATTTGTCCTGCTTTAAATAGTTTAAATACACTTTCGTTGACAACAATTGAAATTTTGATACTTATGGTTGAAGTTATGACTGGAACTTTAAAAATGTACACCTCAATACATAAAAGAACATGAGAAATATTACTTCATTATTTGTCTTACGTAAACTGTTTCAAACAACTTTCTGAGTGCAACTTTCTAATGAAAGGTATTTGAAGGACTGATTTGCTTCCCCTCCAACCTTTTTCCATTTTGAATATTAAGTGTCCAATTAATGGGGACTCCCAATTAATAAGGCCCTTACTCATCTAGATACATTCTAATCTAAATTTCTTGCACTGATAGTCTTTTACATATATCATTACTTAAAATATATCCTGTTAAGTTGTTATTTTCAGTCATTTTCTGAACAAAAATGGATACATCAGTGCATGTGTGAACAGTGTGTTCTTTGTACAATTTAATGTACATTTTGGACATGTTGCATGCTCAAGTGTTGCAATTTTAGAGCATTTTAAAAGCAGCTGTGTGTTAAAATAGTTTTTCTATCAACCAGGTACAAGTGAAACTAATGAAATTCAATGTTTGTAGGAAATTAGTGATTATGGATATAGTTGAGGGCCTTAATCACTTGACATCAAAAAGTGAGTTGAAAGAAGACAATGGTAATATCTAAGTAATTTGGAAGAAGAAGGCATATATGACCCAATCATGTTACCTTCATCACCCAACTCAAAAGCAATTAAAACCAAATGGTGCACTGTCCTGTGCAAGTATTAGTACACATCACACACCACATAATGTAACTACCATTAGAGTTTCAATAATTCTTCTGTTCAGTCTCTTTAGAAAATGTTCAAAATTCTTTTCTTTACTGTCAGCTCCTTTCCTCTTGGTTACAAATTTAGCCCTCATACCTTTAGATTTCACTAGAAGATCCATTTCAAATGGTAAGCCTTAAATTAACATTAAAATTATAAAATGATTAGTGCAGGGTCATGTATAACAGAAAAACATGTTTGTTAAATAAACCTGAAAACTGCCATAGCTTTGATATCTGTTTAATTTTATTTCATTTTCTTCTATTCGTTTTGTTTGAACAAAAGGTAATTTCAAAATTCCCTGACTTTTCCCTGACTTTTTAGGATTTTCAGATTTCCCTGACTATTTTTCAAAATTCCCTGACTTTTCCCTGACCTTGAAGAAAATACAAATTTCACTGACTTTTCCCTGACCAGTGGGCACCCTGAAATTTATGCGGAAGGGTCCTGGGACCCACTGGTTCCCAAAACAATGAGTCCAAAATGTAAACATTGAAGTCCTTATAAGACAACATTGATTACACATTGAAAATGTTAGCATCTTGGGACTCACTAATTAATTTATCAATGAGTCCTGAGAAAAAAATTTGAGTCAGGGACTCGGGACTCGCAGGTAACAAAATCCCTGAATAGTCAGTGTCAATATGTGAATATTGATGTGAATCTTTCGAAAAAGATCGTGCATAAACTGTTTGGCATATTCGCATACATTTTAAGGGTCAATCTGATCACATGATCTTGACTTTCAATGACCTACTTTTCAATACAAGAGCCGTCATAGACGGATTATGCTCCCCGAATAAGTGTTTGTCACAAAATAAAAACTATCATACATTAAGCCCCCTTTTCCCATGACAGTTTTTTTGTACACACATTATTGTCTAGATCATCCTATTTATTACATAAGTATAAAATTTCATTAAATTTTACCCATTAGATGAAGAAAAATTAGAGAAAAACTAATTTTTACACTAAGGCCCCTTTTTCCATGACGCAGCCTCAAATTAACAAGAGCTTCGCAGAGCGGCGCATATACGCCCGAGAGGGGCTTGTCAGTAAAAATTGGCCATTTTTTCAATTCAAGGGCAGATAATTCAAACATGAAAAGTTATCAAAATTTTGTTTGCACAACACGACACCATAGAGATTCATTGTGGCTACTTTGATTAAATTCTGGTTGAAACTGTAGAAGTAACACAGGAGAAAATGGGCATTTTTGAGAAAATGGGCATTTTTCCTTAAATTCAAGGGCAGATAATTCAAGAACGAAAACAGTTATGTAAATTCCGTAAGCGGTGTGCACAACTAGACACCATGGAGATTCATTGTGGCAAGATTGATCAAATTCTGATCAAAACTGTAGGAGGAGTTGCGCACACAAGAAAATGGGCATTTTTTTAAATTCAAGGGCAGATAATTCAAAAACGAAAAGAGTTATCTGAATTCCGTAAGCGCGGTGCACAACTAGACACCATGGAGATCAATTGTGGCAAGTTTGATCAAATTCTGATCAAAACTGTAGGAGGAGTTGCGCATACAAGAAATTGCTAACGGACGGACGGACAGACGGACAGACGGACGAGCAGGGCCATAACATAATACGACCCTTCGGGCGTATAAAAAACGGAGAAAAAGGTCCCCAGGTATTATCCAAGGGAGTTCACATGTGAAGTTTCATTGAATTTGGTCCAAGGGTTGCTGAGATCTGGCTGTGGACGGACGAACGGACAGACACACGGACAGACGGACAGCGCGGCGACTATATGCTCCCCCGAAATTTTTTCGGGGAGCATAAAAAGATCAGATACCTGTATGTTACCAACTAAGCTATTTCCATGGCTTTAACCCATTACCAAACGGCTAAATTCTAGACTGGTCCAAATTAAAAGATATTGCAGACCACAATTTCAAGAAATTTAAAAACAAGAGGACCATGATGGTCCTAAATCGCTCACCTGAATCAAGATGACAAGAGTGATAATGGCAATTTTGTCAAATTCAAAGGCATGAAACTTATAAGGACTTTCTGTTTGGAAACAATTAAGAAATAATTTTGTTCCAATCGATCCTGTAAGGTTGGGTATGAATTAGCACAATTGTTGAGTTAGTTAATTTTCAACAATTATTTCATGATTTCGCAATATACAACATAGGGCTAATTTTCAAAGCATACTGATCTGTAAGAGATTGATCATTTATGATAGGCTCAATTAACAAGATTTTGTCTGTGATTGATAGAATTTAGTGAAAGATTACCATCTGATAAGCTAAAGCTAATCCCTTATTTGTTTACATAAGATAAACATGGGGCCAGCCTGAGAGCAACAGATAAGGGAAATAGAAAATTGGCCCAATGGTTGATTTTTAAAGAATTTTCTTATGATTTCTCTAAGTCTGATAAGCCCTTCCTCCCTGCCATGCCCACATTTTTTGACCAATGGAAAAATTTGTGAACACATTTTGAAAAGAGTAACTCAAGGAACATTCCAGTAAAGTCTGGTTCAATTGGGCACAATGGTTGATTTTTAAAGAATTTTCTTATGATTTCTCTAAGTCTAATAAACCCCTTTCTCCCTGCCACAGTCACAGTTTTTTACAAATGAAAAAAACTGTGAACAAATTTTGAAAAGAGAGACTCGAAGAACATTCCTGCAAAGTCTGCTTAAAATTGGCCCATTGGTTGATTTTTAAAGAATTTTCTTATGATTTCTCCAAGTCTGATAAGCCCCTTTCTCCCTGCCAAGACCACAATTTTTTACAAATAAAAAGATGTGTGGTCAAATTTTGAAAAGAATGACTCAAGGCACATTCCTGCAAGGTCTGGTTCAAATTGGCCCAATGGTTGATTTTTAAAGAATTTTCTTATGATTTCTCTAAGTCTAATAAGCCCCTTTCTCCCTGCCATGGCCATGTTTTTTTTTTCAAATGTAAAATTTCTGAACAAATTTTGAAAAGAATGACTTAAGGCACATTCCTGCCAAGTATGGTTCAAATTGGCCCAATGGTTGATTTTTAAAGAATTTTCTTCTGATTTCTCCAAGTCTGATAAGCCCTTTTTCCCTGCCACGGCCACAATTTTTGACAAATGAAAAAATTTGTGAACAAATTTTGACAAGAATGACTCAAGGCACATTCCTGCAAAGTATGGTTCAAATTGGCCCAATGGTTGATTTTTAAAGAATTTTCTAATGATTTCTCTAAGTCTAATAAGCCCCTTTCTCCCTGCCACGGCCACATTTTTTGACAAATATAAAAATTTGTGAACACATTTTGAAAAGAGTGACTCAAGGAATATTCCTGTCGAGTTTGGTTCAATTGGGCCCAATGGTTGATTTTTAAAGAATTTTCTTATGATTTCTAGTCTGATAAGCCCCTTTCTGCCTGCCACACCCACATTTTTTAACAAATCAAAAATTCACGAACAAGTTTTGAAAAGTATTACACAAGGAACATTCCTGCCAAGTTTGGTCAAAATTGGTCCAATGGTTTAGGAGGAGAAGATGTTGAAAGAAATTGTGAACGGACGGACGGACGGACAGACGGACGACGGACAAAAAGCGACCACAATAGCTCACCTTGAGCACTTTGTGCTCAGGTGAGCTAAAAATTGTCTTTCTGAGTCTATTACATTGTGGGAAAAGAAGAAATTGATTGTAACAAGCAATTTCTCCACTTTACACAATACTTTCCAATTCCTCTATATTGTGGGGGTGTCAAAAGGCGCTATCATGTGGGAATGTGTTAAAGAGTTAAGGATAATACCTCCTCCACAATGACACCAATTGTGGTTGGTGGCAGGCTCTTGATGTCGTTAGCCAAGTTTTCAATTGCTTCTTTACTAGCCACTTTCACTTTCCTGTAATGAAAATAACCCATTACCAGACAGCAAAATTTTGCACCATTCCAATTAGGAAGGTGATACAGAAAACAATTTCAAGTTGATAAAATATTAAGAATCTTTACATTTTGGGTTACAAAACAGTGTGGAAAATGAAGAAATTGCTTGTCACAAGCAATTTCTTCAATTTGCATAATGTTTTCTCAAGCCTTTTATTGTAAAGGAGTCAAAAAGCCTCACTTTCCTGCCATGAAAACTGTTTTACTATCCTAGTCTTAATATTTCCAAAACAATTTACTTATAGTCTAGTCCTACTTGAGAAAAGGTTCGGGAGTAGAAATTTGTAACTGACTGCATTTTTTTCTAACCCTGTTTAGGTATGCAATTCAACTTCCGGACTTGGAAAGACCTGTGCCAAAGTCAAATTAACCTCAGTGTCACATTGCTTTAGCAAATAATTGCGCTCATGTTCCATTTTATTTTCACTGTATTTAAGGATGGGTCAATACAACCCTATAATTGTCACAACAGTTTTCAAAATGTCAATTTTCTGAAAGGAAGGGACATTGTCCCACTGTAAACAAGTCTTTCGCTTATAAGTTTTAAAAAAAAATTTACAAAATTTAAGTTTTATTAACTTAACAATTTTCTGGAAAGCATTGATAATTGATTAAATGGATCTTTTAGTCCAACTCAACACTTCCAATACAGGCAAACAACATAGGGACTTGAGTTTGATAAATATTCATTGATAGTTCGCATCTTGAAAAGAAATTTGCCCCTCTCGTCAATAATTGCACACTTACCCAATTTCATAGTTTTGAGGATGGAAGGACGGTTTTTTGGTACAATTCAAGTCCGGGGTTTTTGTTTTGATCGATACCAGATCCAAGTCCTGGTTCGGAGACTCAGGTAAGGGTAGATCATCGTCAAAAGCTTTCTTTGTCTTTGTCTTCAAATCAACAAAAGTGCCAGGCTCGATAGTTAATTTTGATGGAGCCAATAGGGCTTGTTTTTTCACTGAAAAGGAAGAAAAATAAAATTATCCCTTTCACAAGCGGCAAAATTTAGGATGGGCCAATTCATAAGCTGCTGCAGAGGACAAAACGAATACTTATGAAGAAAGGATTTGTGTCAAATTAATATGCAGCACCAACAAAATATTGAGGCAAAAGCAGAAATATTGTCAAGTGGCAACAGTTTGATTTTGATTTTATTCTATTGGGGTTTTACGCCGTTTTCAATTTCTATGGGCAACAGTTTGAGAATATGTTATTGTTATCTTCTGAGTTCTCTGCAATACTATAAATTGGAAATTATACAAGCAGTAACTTCTTATAGCCCTTTCCCAAACAAGACCTGGTTTTGATGTCCATAATAGAAAAGGTTTTGGAAAGCATTGAGACAAAAGAAGAAACTGCTGATAACCAGCAGTTTCTCCTTTTGTCTCATTTTTTTCCATGCTATATTTTACACAAATCCAGTCTTTTTCAACATCCGTTTTGATGTCTGCATTAGCTTTTAAAATGGACCACCCTAATTTTTTTTTGTTTGGGAAAGGGTTAAGTGATTCAGATAACATAAAGTAAGATCACTTACATGTATTATGTACCAATATACAAAGGACTAGCCAGCTTGACTAGCCAGCTTTTGTATGATGAACATTATTTTGCTCTGGGGAATTATTATATAACTAATCCTACAACATAAAATCTATTACAATATTGCAGTAATTTCTTATTAAAAGTAGATCTATAGATTGCATTTTGATCTTTATCAAGTTTTTAGAAGTTTGTTATTACCTTCGAATCCCGGCTCTAACACTTCAGTCCCTTCTGACAGAGGCACCAAAAAGGGGCCATCTCCTTGCAGAAAGGGGGTACTCATTCTTCAATCTGAAGAGAAGTGCAGTTTCAAGTAGAATATTTGATTTAACCCTTTCCCAAACAAGACCAAGTTTTGACGTCCATAACCCATTACCACACAATGGCTCTTTTTGACTCCCCACAAAATAATGGCCATGGAAAACATTGTGAAAAATGAAGAAATTGCTTGTGACAAGCAATTTCTTCATTTCCCACAATGTTTTCTATACAAAAAGACCTAAAAATTAAAAAAATTCGTTCAATTGAAATGATCGTCTGCAGAATCTTTCAATTTGGACCACCCTAAAATTTTGTCGTTTGGTAATGGGATAATAGATATGGATTGGGAAAAAATTGAGGCAAAAGGAGAACCTGCTGGTTATATTGAGACAAAACAAGAAACTGCTGATAAACAGCAGTTTCTCCTTTTGTCTCAATATTTTCCTTGTTTTATTTCCTTGCTTTATTTTACACAAATATTATATTTATCAACATTTATTTTGCTTTTCAGCAGCTTCCAAATTGGACCACCCTAAATTTTTGTCATTTAAGAAAAGGTTATGATATAGAATGGGGCATACACAATAACACAGCAGGCCATGGTTTCTTGAAGAAAAAATTAAGTACATGTACATACTCATGAGTACATGCTAAACTTCAATGGAAAACTCTCCAATGTTGAAGGGTATTCAATTGAAGTTCACATGAATTTCGTGTGATTTGAGTACAGTAAGTTTTTTTTGAGAAACCGGGGCCATTGAGTATGTATTATCAACGATCAAATTACAAATTCATCAAATGGTTTTCTGTACAACTTGGTCAGTTAACCCTTTCCCAAACAAGACCGGGTTTTGACGTCTCCAGAAAAAATGGCATGGGAAAACATTGAGACAAAAGAAGAAACTGCTGATAACCAGCAGTTTCTCCTTTTGTCTCAATATTTTCTGAGCAATCATACACATAATTTCCGTATGAATTTACACCAGTTTTGTCTTCTGAAGCAGCTTTTGAATTGGAAAAGTTACATTTTTTGACGTTTGGGAATGGGTTAATGCTGGTAATTCTGGCCTCAGAGAAGTATTGATTGCGAAATCTAAAGACAAAACAAATAGAATTTCAATTGTTCATAGCTGACAAAGTATCAAGAGTGAAAATACATCATTAAGCCAGTATTTACTCAGTACTGCTTTAGCCTCAGTATTTCGGCTATTTCCTATGCTAAAATTTCATCATCTGGGAAAGGGTTAAAGCAGATGACCTTGAAATTTGACATTGACTTTGATTAGAAATTGCTGTATAGGCAATAGCTTCTCTAGAGGAAAATTCAGACAAGCCCGATTCTTTTCTTTGAAATCATATAAATTTAACCTCTGAGTCACCACAAAAAAATTAGGGTATTTCCCATCAAGTTGAAAGTGAAAGTAGCATCCAAAACAAGCTAATGGTTTAACCCTTTCCCAAACAGCAAAATTTTAGGGTGGTCCATTTCAAAAACTGCCACAAAAGACAAAATAGATGTTATTAAAGATATGATTTGTGTAAAATATGGTACAGAAAATATTGAGACAAAAGGAGAAACTGCTGGTTATAAGCAGTTTCTTCTTTTGTTTCAATGTTTTCCTAACCTTTTCTATTAGGGACGTCAAAACCAGGTCTTGTTTGGGAAAGGGTTAACCCTTCTCCTGCTGTTTGCCCTCATATTCATGTAGTGACTATGAATTTTGGCAGGTGGTATAGACTAAGATCAGCTTGCACAGATGTGCAGTCTGATCTTAGCCTATACTGCCTGCTTTCTACTCATTTATTGTGGCATAAACTTTGAGAAACACTTGTTGAAATGTCTCTTTAATTGCTAATAGCATATTTCGGCTGTGCTAAAAATAGAACTGTTATCTCTGCTAGCGATTTGGCAGTTCTGCGAGTTCCCACGGGTCATACATTTACAGCCTTTGTGTTACTAAACACAAATAAACAATTACGGCTGATAGCTATTAAAAAACAATTAATTATGGCAGAAATTAATTTTAAACCAAAATCAGAGGGAGTTAAACACTATTGTTATAGTACTTGTAACAGTTATACCAGGTTTCGGCACCGAAATGGCATTAAATACACATTTCTTTTTCATTCCTTTTCCAAAGCCTATTACAAAACGGGAAATGTGTGAGCGTTGGATAAAGGCTTTTGGAAGGCCTGAGGACGACCCCAACATCAGCAAAATCAAAATATGCACTTACATATGCAGTAAAAAATTTGTTGGGGGAAAGGTAGGCCTACCGACTGCAAGATCCCATTTCAGCTCTACTGCATACAGATGAACAGGTTAGTTCTCTGGGGACATTAAACCATTCACAGACAAAACCTGATTTTAACAATAATGAAAAGATATCGGAGAAAAGAAAATAATTTCCTTTTCCCTCATCAGATTCTGTCATTTTGAATCTGAATTTCAAGTTTTAATTCTCAATATTTTTTCGTC
>CAVMGG010000635.1:0-37592 GCA_963680895.1 Fragum sueziense
TAACGAGTGCCGACTGTTTTTCAAAAATCTTTTACGAAGGTCAGCGCTAAATAGATCTGTACACCGCTGCGTATTTCCATTTATTTATGTCCGGTACCGGATGTAAAATCCGCATGACCGACACTACGAAGTTGTACGAGGTGTTTTGTATCTAATGGAGGATAAATACCATAATTATGGTCATTCGCAAACATGCATCGTCCCATTTATAGTTTACAATAAATGACCCAACAGAAAAGATAGAGATGCTCAGGCTGGCCATTTGTCGCGAGCTTTTGGGCTCATTCGTACCCATACTCTCCAAAGCCGAGGTCTATTGATTAACCATCAAATATGACCTCTGCCGTTTTTGATACATCAACAGCCTATTTGGTCGTCATAATCTAATTATAGCACATTATTTGAATTATCGCTACGTAGCCTATACATTACGTCGCTTCTATTTTTGGCTGAAGCCGGTAACATTTGAATTATCGAATCAAAATCATTCAGTTTTATCTTGTTTGATTACGTATACATTACGTCGCTTCTATTTTTGGCTGAAGCCCGTAATTTGAAGCGTCAGCCAATGAAAATTTGCATCAGATTTTTCAATTATTTTGTTGTGTATAGCCAACGATTGGATACCGAAATCCCACCAAGGCCCGAGATTAGACGTGAAATGACCCCGTGGGAACATAGTATCATTCTATCGTAATGGAATGAAGAGAGAAAGTGCTCTGTTTTTAAGAGAGTATCGTACCCATGCATTCGCACTTTTTATATAGCTTCCAATAAATGATCTGACAGAGCATTCCTAGCTAAAAGCTAGAGATGCTCAGTCAAGTCATTTATCGTGAGCTTTACGCAGATGTTTCTACCAAATCAACATCTCATTCTTTGTAGATAGATCTTGACAGCTCTTGACATGTTACGGTAATTACTTTTCGTCTGGTACAGTTCTCGATTTTCCATATAAGATGAGATAAGATGAGTAGCATCTCCTACTGCGTATTTGTAGAAAACATTTTATATATCGTCGGTGTTGTTGCAAAACCTTGTAACTACAGCTTGATCAAAGCTGGAGTTGCGAGGTTTTGCAATAACAACGACGATTTACTCTGGAATTATATATCCAAAGATCGCCTCATTTTTTTCCTATATTTACGCAAAATTAACAAAAAATCTCTGTAGATCTAGAAAACGTTGATATGTTGCTGGATTTACTTTTCGTCTGCATTATTTCTGCATTATTTACTTTTTTATGTCTCAATATTACCATGTGAGGTGAAATAGTATAGCTCACCATTATTGACCTGGCAGAGCATCCCTAGCTTAGAGGTAGAGATGCCCTGCCAGGTCATTTGTCGTGAACTATAGCATCGTACAGTCCGTGAGCAGCTTAGAGGCGAAAATGTGGGCTGAATAGTGAAAAAGAGGGTGTCTTTGTGAAATTCCACTGGCTCTTCGAAGAGAATGTTCAATGATGAAACATAAAATCATTATGATGTCATCACACATGACGTAAAGGTATTCTAATTTTTGTAATTTCAAATCCAAACCGTACAGTGGCAGGTCAAGAGCGGGTTCGGGGAGGGGGGGTGTTAGACAATCACCCATCTGCGGCCAAATTATTTCATTTTTATGCAGAAATTCAGTCAAATTTGTGTATTTACTAGGAAAACAAACCCCCTCCGTATTTGTAGATTCAAACATTCCTCACAGAAATCCTGGATCTTCGACAGCCATATAATGTGGTTACTCATTTGAATCCTCTCGATGAGACGATTCAAATTAATAGTCTCAGCATAGGTTTTTGTGAAACATAAATAAAATATTTGCATTTTGAAAAGGAAAAAGGGATTTTCTTCTTACCCTAATGCTGATCCTGTTATAAATACGATCCAAATCAGACCAACGTCCATGGTAAACGTTAAAGCAACCATCCCAACCATGGACAGGAAATAAATACCGACAGTAGTAGACCTGTGAAAAAAGAAATATATCCATAATATTGCCAAGGATTTACTGGTGAGGCTAAAACTTACGACCCTTAAAGGGACAAAACATTCTAATGCCATTTTAAAAGTATGCCTTGAGGCCAAGATTGATTATTCTCATGCGTAAAATTGACCCATTTCAATTATCGTTTTAGTCCATACCTATGATCCGCTTCCGGTGGCAAACAATGGGTTTATGGGAAATTTACATTATATACACACAGACACGGTTCCAATTTGTTACTAAAAATAGCAACACATCGGCCGGTTTCTTTACGCCAGAGGCTCTGACCCAATTCTAAGCAAAGCATCCCACGTGCAATGGTAACGAACGTTGATTGGCCACAATTGTCATCAAAGGACGACTTCCGGTGGCTGTTGTGTGTGTGTAAGGGGGGTCTTAGTGGAAAAATGCCTATTTCTATCATTTTTTTGAAGTTGTTGCTTAGAAGCGAAAAATATGTCTTTAAAGTTGAGACAGAAATTACAAATTCCATATAAATCTGAACAGCTGTCCACAACAATTTGTTTAATTTTAACACAAAAATATGTATTCTCGTAAAACGGCGCAATATTTTTGCTTGAAATTTTCGGAATCTTTATAGGAATATAAACTATGCTCTTCCAGATAGAAATAAAAGTAATAATATTATTTATGAAAAAAATGTAAGAAGTTTTGCGTGCTACAACTGCACTAAATCTGCGTAACTGTGACAAGTTGAAATCAGCATGTAACCCCATTAAATCAATGCAACAAAATATTCTAGCAACGAAATGACAAATTGCTTTGATTCTGTGAAATTGAATTTGTGCAGCTTTGCAATCAATAACAACCTGTCTAAGAAATACGATGGCTCAGCGCGAAACGGTTGTAACTGCCTATAAACATATAGGCAGTTACAACCGTTTCGCACTGAGTCATCAATATAGCGACGTGAACCTTTCAGACAAATTGAATTGATGATTGTTTTTTCTCTTTTTTTCTAACAGTGCTCAAAGAAATTAGAATACATAATGGAATACCAATTGAGTGTAGTACTGGTAGCTCTAAGCGTTTTCTAAACGGCAAGCTTTAAGACCATTCTGATTTGAAAGGATATGCAGACGCCATAATAAAATGATATCAAAAGTAGAAAATGTCAATCTAGGGCAAACAAACTTTTGACGGAAAAGAAAAAAATACGGATTATCAGCAATTTCTTCTTTTCTCCGGTGTTTTCCCAAGCCTTTATTATCAGGGGCGTTTAGGAAGGGGTTGAGAGTGTTCAAATTTGGAAGCTGCAGAAGAATACAAAATAAAAATTGACAAGAATAGCATTTAAACATGCAGAAAAATTTTAGACAAAGGAGAAACTGCTCATAGGCATATTCAGCATCTTCTGTCTCAATAACTCATGAGCTATATGTATATACAAATCCTTCCTGTAGGCTATCAACATTCATTTTTTTCTTCTGCAACATCTTTCAAATGGGATCATCTAAATTTTATGCCGTTTGAAAAATTAAGGTAGTCCACACCTTTTGAGATACACGCGACATCGGATTTTTCCTTCGTCGTCGTTGACATTCGTTACGTATCTGAACCTATTCGGGCAACGTTGTGAATATTCGGCGGTGGAACGTTCCACCACCATATGTTTACGAAATAGTCCGAATGATTCCGCCATCGCGTGAATCTCATTAGGGGTGGACTTCCTAAAAACCTACTTAAATGTTTTGGTTTTGTCAAGCCAGAGTCCGGCCACGACCGAACCTGCGACCCCAGCCAGGACTAACGCGAGACCTATCTGCCCAGCACTCTGCTCATGACCCTGAAAAAATGCAAAAGAGAGAAAATGTGAACTGAGCGGACATTTTTACTTATTTTTTCCAAAACCTAATCAAAGCTTTAAACGCGGTTTTTGAAGACGAACAACTTTTTTGTTGTGTGAGAACACCATGAGACCAGATCACCATGCATTTAACCCTTTCTCAAATGGCAAAATTTCAAAAGTTCCATTTCAAAAGCTGCCGCAGACTACAAAAGGACCTTGTTGAATTTGTGTACAATATAGCATGGAAAATATTGAGACAAAATGAGAAGCTGCTGGTTATCAGAAGTTTCTTCTTTTGTTTCAATGTTTTCCCAAACCATTTCTATTAGGGACGTCCAAACCAGGTTTTGTTTGGGAAAGGGTTAAAAGCAGTTTGATCAAGAGGAATGTTTGTGTATGTTAATATCTTATAGTCCCTAGAGGTAACAATGAATTTACAAGCACTGGTGGTGAACTCGGCCAAAGTGATGGACGTTTTTCGCTACAACAAGGTACAGATATTTTGCGTTTAAATGTGAGTTTAAAGATCTAATTGTATAGGTTTTCTAATAACAATGAATTTGTTCTAAAAATAGACCGGGTTTACCGATTTGTATTGACAAACCGTCGGCGTTGTTAAAAAATCTCGTAACTACAGCTTAATTGAAGCCGTAGTTACGATATTTTATAACAACACCGACGGAATACAATGATCGCGAAAAAATTGTCCCACGCTTTGGCCGAGTTCCCCACCAATGAAGAGGTTGACATGGATCCTTTTCAGATTAAGGAGATGTTACTGTAAACGCGACCCGTGTTCGATGCCTCTATGATAGAAAAAATGTTAGTGACAGATAAAGTGGAACAAAACACTGAGTTCTCCTCTTGTCTTAATATGCTCAGTGTTTATAAACTTGTAAATCCTATCTTTACCAATTTTGTTGACTTATCATCTTTTATACTTGAGCAGTCTAAAAGGATCGCCGTCCGGGAAAGGAATTTAGGAAGAAATAATACTTTAATCACGTTAGAAGTTGACAATAGTCATGAAAGTAGAAACCCTCATAAGTTTTAGAGAATTTATGTCAATTATTCGTTTTATGTGTCTGGTGTGGTGAAAAAAGTCTAATATTTGAGAAAATTCTCGACTTACCGGGAAGTAATATAAGATAATAGGATTTAATAAAGTTCCGATGCCATAGTAACAGCCCGTGTTGATTCCTGGAAACAAAGGATTGTAAATAGTTTTGTCTTTTTTCATATTAGGTACCCTATCATTAATTTTCCAAGCTTTAATTACAAGGCTCCTGTGGCCAAACAAATCGTTTTCGACTAATTATTACGTATTCCAACCATCATTAGATAACATGTACTTAGGACAAATTTGTTTGCTGTTTCGCCGCCCGAGACTTTAGGAAATTGACCTCATTCGGGTTTTATGAATCCGGTAATTTCCGCTGTCACGAATGCATGTACAGTTGCATGAAGTGTTTGGTATCCAATAATTGGTGGAAAGTCGTAATCAATAGATGCAAAAGAAAATGTGGATTATCAGTTTTTGGGGCAAAATTTGCTCTCCCTTTGTCGCCACCTCTGTGTGCACTTTACGAACCACACATCATCTTCCGGTCCTCCTCACTGTAAATAGTTCTATCAAAAGCAAAGATCAATGAGGGAACAGTCATTCGAATATTCAATATCTAATTCTACTTTCCCTCGTATTAACTTAAAGTGACATTTCACGATTATTTTTACATGAATTCTACTTTTATTCTATCTGAAAGAGCATGTTTTCTCATGAAAATTCTGAAAATTTCAAGCCAAAATATTAAACTGTTTACGAGAAATGTATATTTTTATGCTAAAATTAAACAAATTGTTGTGGACAACAGTTCAGATTTACATAGAATTTGTCATTTCTGTCTCAACTTTGAAGGCGTATTTTTCGCTTATAGATAACAACTTCAAAAAACTGATACCGTTTCTACGCATTAGAATAACCAATCTTTGCATCAAGACATACTTTTAAAAAATGAAATAAATGTGAAATGTCACACAATCCTCTTTGGGTGCCAAAACAAAAAGTAATGTGGACATAAAAGGTTCTGGTATTTTCTAAGATAATCGAAATGCGCCACAGGACCATTTTGGAGATGTCGGTGCTATCATTTTTTCCAAAACTTGAACACTTCGATGCGTCAAATGGCGCCAGTGGTTGAGAAAGAGTCACAATCTCACTTACCATATGTTATCATCAGGATGATATAGCCTCTATTTTTGAGCAGTCTGATCAGAGACTTAAAATAATTTTCTTCTACACTTTGAACAGCCAACATCTGAGCTTTACTAGGTGGTCGGGGCGGGCCCTCTTTGAACACTGGAATGGAAAGAAGAAACTATGTACAGATCTAGATTTGATTTTTAATGAAATATTAATTTAATTACGTTAATGTTGTATTACATAAAACTAGCATTTGGTCGCTTTTGGTGGTATTTAAGTGCTTTCCTACTTGATTTGGAATATTCACAGAAATAAACTAAGAAAGCACGATTTTAAACAATGAAGAACAAAACATCATTTTTTTCATAAATAAACTAGGAAATAAAAACTGAAAATGTAACAAATTATATACAAGAAAGAAGGTTGATTGACGTCTTACCAAATATGATAATAATAAGCAGCGCAGTGGTGACGCCGGCATCTAGATAGAACATGGTGCCCAGGTTTGTGGCGATCTCGGACAGGGAATCACTATTGGGAACCAGTATTGGCGGGAGAACGAAACCTACAGCACAACCCACCTGTAAAATATATAAATTATACAAGAGGCATTACACTAAATTTCTTAAAACATTTAACATAAGACCTTTATGCGATATAGATGGTGCATAATTATCAGCGATCTTTTGTCGACCCAAATCATACAACTCGTCAAATAAAAAGCTGACAATATATACTGACGTCCAAAAGAAACGCCTCAGTCTTAATAAATTTCCGATTATTCAGTAAATATGATTTGAAATTACAAATACTTATTTGCATCTGTAAATTTGATTATCTGTACTTGAAAAGTGGTGATAAAGAAATATCAAACTGTCACAGTTTAGAAAAAACGGCACATTTAAACAGAGTGGTATCAGAATTTCCATTTGAAAAACAGTAATGCGTGGCTTAAACTTTACTTGCGACGACAAAAGATACCGTTAAACGTCTTATTTGATGACCACAGTTAGTGAATACTAAATGCGAAGTCGATTTCAGCGTCTCAAACCTGAAACGCATATGACGTTAACGTAAGACAACTTCTTGTATAACAGGCGTTTCATGAGGTCTATCTGATTTTGGCCGATTGGCAAATGTTTCTGTAACTCTAACTCGTCGACCAAGCCTAATCGTGCAATGCAAACGTCAGGCGGCTTTTTTTTTTATTTCTCTGCATTTGAAAATGGCTAATCTACTAGCTCTATTTTCCGAGCAGTGTGTCTGTTTCAAACGTTACTTGCAACAACAACAGTTACCAGAAAAACACTTTTTGGGCCACCACATTAATCAAATATTCGACAGAAAGTCGATCCCAACGTCACAAACCTGAAACGTACATTACATTAACGTGGAGAATTATCTTGATTTACAGGCGTTACATGAGGTCTAGTTGAGCGTGGCCGATCAATAAACGTTGGAGGAACTCTAAAGCGTCGTTCAAGACACCGAATCGAGAAACACAAGCTGTTAAACTGTCTTGCGATTTGTTTGTGCATTTGTCGCATTCAAAAATGGCCATATAACGGGCTCCCTTTTTCAGAATTAAGTCTTGGTATCCTTCAATTCGGATGTTTCGTAAGAAAATCTTTAAAAAATGTGACGAATTTCATCACGTGGTATACATACACGAAGCGCACGTCGAAAACGTGACCAGTCACCGGAAATGGACATGTTAATGCATAGAAACGCATATTTTTTTCATTTGCCGTAATTGTCGGTCAAAATGATAATATACAGTATACATTTCAATAACATTGTAAAATGCATAAAGAAAATAACGACAAATTTCATTGGAGCGTTTCTTTTGGACGTCAGTTTACTTTACAGAAAGTTAGTATTCTTACAAAACATCTTGGATCGGCAAGATTATATTCATTGTATGTCTCAGATAAAGCGAAATAATTAATTTTGTAATTACACCAACCTGATTCCCAAACACACCTATAGACGTCGCCGTTGACACTTGATTCGGACCAAACCAGACGGCTGCCAGTCGTGCCGGAATGCCAAGGATGAAAATCTGAGCTGTAGCACATATAGTCTGAGCACACATTAACACAGCAAATCTATCAGGGGCGGTCGCTACACATTTAAGCCACGCCCCTAAAGCATTTAGTAACGCCCCACACAGAACACAAACACGCAGCCCCTTTTTGTCCAGCAACCAGGTTGCCGGGAATATTAAAGGTATATAACACAGCATATAAATCATAGAAAGCCAATCAACGGCGGTCTCTTGGCGGAATGTATCTTCGGGAAGACTTTCGTTATAAAATTTAATAATAACGTTCGCGATTATATTCAAATGAATCCATTGGTAGGCGTTACTGAAGGAATATAACACAAATAAGATTAGAATGAACCATCGACGTTTGTATATTTTTGGTTCCTGTGTTGATGTTGGGTCCTGAACGAAGGGTGTGTCTTTTGGTGTTACGTCAGAGGGCGTGGTCGGCGGTAGGAGGACGTCGGCGCCGCTCTCCGGTCGCCCGTTACTCCCCGACATCTTGGATATTAGACCGCCTGAAAATATATTGCAATTGAAATTGTCACAGAATAAAATCAGTATGGAAAAGTAGAAATCTAGGATTCCTTACATGACAGAAGTCCCCCCCCCCCCTGGATCATGTGTATTCATAGATAAAATTCAAAGCAACTATCGTAATATTCAATAATTGGCACCAGCAAAATAGTTCCGGAAACGTTTAACCCTTTTCCAAACGGCTAGATTTTAGGGTGATCCACTTAAAAAACTGCCACAAATGACAAAATGGAAGGTATTAAAGATAGAATTTGTGTAAAATATGGCACAGAAAATATTGAAACAAAAGAAGAAACTGCTGGTTATCTTTTGTTTCAATGGTTTCCCAAGGTTTTAAGGGACGTCAAAACCAGGTCTTGTTTGGGAAAGGGTTAAAAATAGTTAAAATACCATTTGTACATAAAAAATCTGCTAAGAAATAGTATCCTTTCGATCAAGACAAAATATCCGTAGTATGTAATCCTTTGTGTTTTTTTTCTAAATACAACTTACCGCGTTGTTTCTTGCAAAAACACTCTTTAAGTCTCTCTTACAACCCGTCGTGCGTCTTCATAAATCGTGCGTCTTTAAACGCACGATTTATAAAGACGCACGACGGGTTGTAAGAGCGCATCAAAGAATTGTCCGGTCAATTCTTTGCTGCGTGCAGTCTGCATCGTAGTTGCGTCCACCAAAATCGTACGTTGCACGTGCGTGCATCGCACGACTTCGCCTACGTTTTCAACGCAGACCGCACGCAGGAGCACACGTACGACCGGTTTTAAGAGAGGCTTTATGTGCGTAAAATCTTACTTGCCGGAGTCTTATCTTGACCCGTTTTCACGATAGAAGTCAAAATTAAGAAAATGTCTCTCATGGTTATAATCCTAATCATTGAAATCATCAAGAAAATTTGGATGTCATTTATGACCGTATTATTCATTTGTCATATTTTCATACTTATTACAACAGAAATGTGAGGAAAGAAACATTAAAACAATAAAAGAAAGCTTTCATTGGTTCCACAAAATTGAATAAATTCCGAAAAAAGTCCCGATAGAGTAAAACACGTTTTTGTTACACAATTATTTAACAGCATAGTGTTTTTACTCCAGACGTTCAAAGAAAATCTGAATTTCTTAACCATTTCCCAAATATTCCTTTATTTTGCAGGGGAAGCTTAGGAAAATATTGAAAGAAAAGAAAAAATGCTGATAACCGACATTTTTTCTTTTCGTCCAAATTAGCTTCCCATGCTAGCTATAACACACACGCTGGCTTATTTAGTAATATTCACATGTACATATTTGTCTGCGATACAGTTGTACCTTAGGCTTTGGTTACGTCTAGAAAATCTGTCGTTTGGGAAAGGGAAATGCGTGTCAGGATTTTAAAATTAAATTTGTCGCCTATTTTCAAACGTCTCACACAATACAATCGTTAAATTTCTTGAGAATTCAATAAGACCTTTTCCCAAACACGACCTTGTTTTGACGTTCTTAGTAGAAATTGTTTAATAAATCATTGAGGAAAAAGGAGTAATAACGAACGATCGTTCAGCCATTTCTCCTTTTCTCTCAAAATTGGCTTTGCCATAACACGCACTTTTGTCTACATTTGATAAATATTTTCAATTTTTGTTGGAATTGGACTACCCCATAAACACTGCTATTTGGGAAAGGGTCGGAGGGAGCAGTTCGGTTCCAAGTTCACGCCACTGAGTCATTTTGTTATAAAAACGTTCTTTGTTAGGCATGTCGTTTTCTTTAAACCATTTCCAACGAACAGACTTCAGACAAAACTTAAAAGAGCATAAGTCGACAAATAATCGTCCACGAAAAGTATCTAGAATTTGCTTATTAAAGTACGAACATTTTTGGGAGAAAATGAGAAATACCAGATTGACAGCATTTTCTTCTTTTCCCTTAATTCGGAAAAAAAGATACCAATTGGTATAAAGCAATATCATACTTTGACGACCCATGAATCTTATGGTAATATTGAAGAAAAAGGAGAGGCTGCTGATACATTACGTTTATGTATTGATGGTTGATGCATATTTTCTCGTTCATTGTCTTCTTGAAAATTTAAAGGACCTCTACGGATAAGGCGAGAAATCTCCCTAAAAGGCTCAAATGGAAAAGTCAGTTTTTAAAACATGCAAATTGATTATTATTTGGAACTGTATTGTTAGACATGTATCTAAATCATATGAAAACTGATTTTGTACGATCAAAACGATTCGACAGGTACAGATAACTCTTGGTTTCTGTACCTACCCCCAAAATTACATTTTCTTACCCCACCGTTATTCATTTAACCAGATCTAAGTTTTCTTCAGTTTTAAAAGCAAAAAATTTTCTGTAAATGTAAGGACAATTGGTGTTGAAATCATAAACCATTTTTCGATTTGTTCTTAATGCGCATGCGCATCATTGAAACGAGTTTAAAGGCGAAATTTTCCCGCCAAAATTATGGCATATGGCATATGAGTACTATTTTTAGTATAAAAGTACGTCCCCCCCCCCCCCCCCCCGTGACCCAGCAAATCCTTTTTACCAAGGAAGCCTATGATCCAGTTACACAATATATGTCAATGGGAAGCTGGGTCAAGGGGGGGAACGATGTTAGCCAGCCTTGGGAAGGTAGGTATGCCTCGGTTTTTGGCGGGAAAGTGCGCGTTCAAAGTTGTTTCAATGGTGCGCATGCGCAATACGGACAAAACCAAAGCTGCCATATGATGTCAACACCATTTATCCCTGTATCTGTAGAAAATAAATTGCAAATAAAAATAAAAGAATCTTCATTTTACCTCTACCTACCGGTAGTGTAAGAAAACGAAACCATTTAGGTGGGTACTAAAATCAAGAGTTATCTGCACATATAGAACTTTTAAAATGACATAAAAATCGGTGTTTATTTCATTTATTTGTCTACCTAACCATAAAGCTTAATTTTGTTTCTCAATTTATTAGTTTTGAGAATTGACCCATCGAGCTGAGCCTTTTAGGGAGAATTCTCGCCTTATCCGTAGAGGTCCTTTAGCTTCTGAAACTTGTATGATATGTGATTTAACTCGAAGAGAGGTTTTAAGAATTCCATGGAAATTAATGAAAGGAGAGATTCCAGTCCCAGATTCATTTAAATTACAACAAAATTGCTTTGCTTCATTCGGGTTTGTTAAAGTGAGATTTTTCCAAATATTTCGAGAGAAAGGAAGAAAAAGTTATAACAATTTTAAAAGAGTATTTACCTTGATTATTTTACATCTCAAATAGTAAAGGATAAACATGTATGTTAAAAATCCAGATTGTAGGAGCTATTACAAAACAATTGTCTTCCTTTGACCTTTTATCTTAATCCTTTCCCGAATAAGACCTGATTTTGACGTCCCTAATAGATTCAGCTTAAGACAACATATAGCCTGGCAAATAGGAACCAATTTGTCTGGCAGCGAAGGGGTCAAGAGACAATAGAACAAAATGCTGATGATCAGCAATTTCTCCTTTTGTCTCAATATCTTCTTCTCTATATCGTACTCTTACTTAACCCTTTCCAAAACAAGACCTGGTTTTGACGTCCCTAAAAGAATAGACTTGGGAAAACATTGAAACAAAAGAAGAAACTGCTGATAGCCAGCAGTTTCTCCTTTTGTCTCAATATTTTCTGTAATATTTTACACAAATTCTATCTTTAGTAACTTCCATTTTGTCATTTGCGACAGTTTTTGAAGTGGATCATTCTAAAATTTTGCTGTTTGGGAAAGGGTTTAGTAAATTCTTACTTTATCAACATTTCTTTTGTCATTTACAGAGACTCTGTAAATGGACCACTTTAAATTTTTGCTCGGGAAATGGTCAAATGTAATCTGTTCTACATGTACAGAATTTGGCCTCATACATGAGTAGCATCTTAACCCTTTTCCAAACAATCCATGGCTTACTTTCCCTAATTTTGATGCCTATGGAAAGATTACGAGAACAGAAGAAAATGCTAAAAACTAACGGTTAATATAACTTTGGATATAAAAGAGAGTTCTGTTTTTTTGGCTCAATCTATTACAATTCTGAAACTCGTTCGAATCTGGACTGTGTTTATTTTTGTGGCACATGTATGGTTTTAAAAACAACATCAATTCTGTCTTTCGTTCGCCAGTATGAAAGATAGAGCTCGTCCAAGAATTCTTGAGACAATCAGATTTGAAATGTCATAGATTCTAAACCAGTCTAAATCAAAGAATATCTTTAAAATCACACAATCAATACGATTGGCCGAGACATACGTCTCGTCCAATCAGATGGCTTGTAATGCAGTTTTGCTGTTGGCAATCGATTTAGAAATGTTGGTAAATACGGTTCCAGGTCATAAATAGTAACGAACCCATATAGTTCAAAGACTCGTTCGAAAGACTTGAAAGGCAGATGGTCGAGCAAAGGTTAAATATTACAAACAGCCATTTCGTCGCTTTTTAACAAAAACCTCGTAACTGCAGCTAAAACAAGCTGAAGTTACGAGGTTTTCGTAGCCATATGGAAAAAAGTTACTGCATGTGAAGGACGCATTAAATCCTTTCCCAAACAAAACCTGTTTTGACGTCCCTAATAGATCAAGCAGAAAACATTGAGAAAAAAAAAAGAAAATGCTGATAATTAGCATTTTCTCCTTTTGTTCCAAAATGTTTTCACAATATCTACTTTTAACAACATCTATCGTTGTGTATGCAACCACTTTCAAATTGGAAACGTCCATATGTGTTGTTGGGAAAAGGGTTAGTTTTTTATCATAATTAGACATGTTGCATGTTTAGAAAGATGAAAGAAAATAATCAAGGTTCTGGAAAAAGAACATTTTATAGAATTTTATATAATACAAAATTTCTTCTTTTCTCTGAATCTTTTCTAAAGCATTTCCACTATGGATTTTAATGTCTTGTTTGTGAAAAGTTTAAGGTGCAAACCAGAAAAATATATAATTGTGAGAAAAAAAAACAATACCTTCTAGCAATAATTTTCACTCTCACTATTTTAACCAACAGACAAAGTAGTTGTTCTACTTGTCGTTTGATAATGAATTACCCTTTTCCAAAATGAGACATGGATTTATGTCGTTACCTTTCAAAATGTGGTTTCAGGAAACATTGAGAAATGGCATAGAATTCTGATTACCAGAATCTTCTCCGTTTCCCATCAATAATTTCTGTACTATAATGTTAAAACATGCCATGGTAATTTACACTCATTTAGAAATCTATAGAAGTTTTGAACTTTCATATGTCTAAAATCGTATGGTTTGGGACAGTGTTAACCCATTACCACACAGTGACTCTTTTTGACTCCCAACAAGATAATGCTTTTTGAAAACATTGTGGAAAATGAGGAAATTGCTAGTGACAAGCAATTTCTGCATTTCCCACAATGTTTTCTACCACAAAAGACCAGAAAATTTTGAATTTCATTCATTTGAAATTGACGTCTTTAACATCTTTGATTTTGGACCAACCCAAAATTTTGTCATTTGGGAAAGGGTTAACCTTTTCATTGACAGCACTGGTTTAGACTGGTTTAAATTCAGATGATGAAATATAAGAAATAATAAATGGAACTGTCTTTGTCAGCAACGTCATACACAAAATTAAGACGTACTCGTAATGAGAAAAAAGCTGACAATCAATAGTTTCGTCTTTTTCTTCACTGTTTCACGAAGCTTCTATGTCTAGGATTTCAAAACCGACCGAAAAACTTAAGACAGTTCCAATTAAAAAGCTATTGTATACAACAAAATCATGTTGATTAAAACAAGACTTGTAAACAGTATCACAAAATGTTGAAGCAAAAGGAGAAACTGCTGGTTATCAGCATTTCTTCGTTTGCTTCGATCATTGTGCTTCGAACATTATCTAACAGGGGCCTGAAAATCGGGTCTGTTAGGACAAGGGTTGAAAGACACGTCACCTGCCATTACTCTACATTGAGTAATCTTTGAATTTAGATTACAAATCCAAAAGAAGTTCGAATTGCAAGATATCTGTTGTTTGACCTTTTACAAAACGACACGTCTGTTCCCAAGTTGATTCTAAATATCGGAATTAATAGTTAAATGTATATAGTCTGCGTACTTAAAGTGACATTTCACAATAATTTTTACATAATTTTAACTTTTATTTCATCTGAAAAAGCATATTTTCTTATGAAAATTCTTGAAATTTCAAGCCATAATATTGAACCGTTTTCGAGAAATATATATTTTGTGCTAAAATTAAACAAATTGTTGTGGACAACAGTTCATATTTACAAAGATTTTGTCATTTCTGCTTTAAAGGCGTTTTTTTCGCTTATAAATAACAACTTCAAAAAAACTTATAGTATTTCTACGCATTAGAATAAAAAATCTTTGCATCAAGGCATATCTTTAAAAATGAAATAAATTTGAAATGTCACTTTAAGGCAGTAAACAAAGAGAGAAAATAAAAAAAATCTGGTTACGTATATGATACAACATGTCGTCGCTTTTCAACAAAATATAGTATCTACAGCTTTAAATAAGAATTGAAAAGCAGCAATCTACATGTGTAAAAGCAAACATAAACGTAATGGTCATACGGCGACGGAAGCGCTTCGTTACTAATGTTGACCTTTAACCCTTTCCCAAACGGCAAAATTAGGGTGATCCACTTAAAAACTGCCACAAATGAAAAAAATGGAAGTTATTAAAGGTAAAATTTGTGTAAAATGAGACATAGAAAATATTGAGACAAAAGGAGAAACTGCTAGTTATCAGCAGTTTCTTCTTTTGTTTCAATGTTTTCCCATGCCTATTCTATTAGGAACGTCAAAACCAGGTCTTGTTTGGGAAAGGGTTAAAATGAGAAGTCATCTTAATGCCTTTTTACATTTTTCCCAAACAAGACCGTGTTTTGATGTCCAAATATTGAGAAAATGCTTGGGAAAACATTGAAACAAAAGAAAGAAATGATGATAACCAGCAATTTCACCTTTTCCCAGAATATATCCTGAGCAAAATGGTACACAAATCCTACATTTATCAACGTCCATTTTGTCATCCGTGGCAGTTTTCAAAATAGATCATTCAGAAATTTTGAATTTCGGGAAAGGGTTAAACCACCGAAGACAAGATCAGATTGGATTGAATGCTACAAGTTATGAAGATGATATCAGAGAAGAAAATGGGTCTTGATCAGACTGCGTGTATACGCAGTCTGATCAGGATCCATATTGGGCTCGGATATCTTAATGGTCTTTCTTTGTTCCAGAATCCGCTTCCAATACATGGGCGGATCTAGGGGGGGGGTCGGGGGGGGGAGGGTCCAGACCCCCCCCCTGACATTGGCCGAAAATTGAATTTTGACTGTATGAATTTAGTGTAACGTTACATATTTACTACATTTTAAGCCATAATTTGGGCTTGGACCCCACTGGAAAAAAATTTGGCCTTGGACCATCACGTATATTCTTAATATTTTCAAAAACAAGCTCTGGCTTTAACGTTGTCATATTTGATCAAAAGGAATGGGAAAACATTGGGGAACATTGAGAAATAACACGAAATGACTATTGCTGAAAAAAATATCAATCAATAGACTTAATTCTTCATAGAAGTCGTAAATATTTATTTTGATTTTGCTTTAGCATGATCTAAAATTAAGCCTTTATAGGGGCTTGGTCAAAATGACTCCATAAAATTCAAATGGCGCACTCCTAATGTCATAATCACCTCTTTTGATCCACATATGTATACTAGAACGTATTGAATGACGTCTTGACGCCAACGTCGACCATGAAGACCACGCCAGTGCGACGTAAATGGTACCGTACTTAAATATTCTCCCATACTTAAATATTCTCGTCGAAAAAAAAAAAAAAAACAAAAACAAACAAACAAACAAACATGTCGTCGCTTTTCTCCAAAAGCCTCGTAAGTGCAGCTTGTATCAGCTACAGTTACGAGGTTTCTGAAGAAAAGCGGCGAAGTGCTTGAAAAATTAATAATGATCTACTCACCCATTTTTGTTCCGTTTCCTGTGTAACGCTTGTTTAACGTCGGTTTAACGCCTGTTTCACGTCATGCTAACGTTTCGTTTAAATGAACTAGTTTTCCACGAGATTTCACGTTTTGTTTTTTGATAGTTGACATCTTGAACCCTCTTGTCATCTGTCGTAAGATAATAGACAAAAATAACATGAAAAAATGCATTAAGATGTGTGTATTTAGCGAAAATACAACATATCACTACTTTTCAACTAAAATATCGTAACTGCAGAGATGCAGTTACGAAGTTTTCGTTGAAAATCAAGGATATTTCAAAACTCTTTATCAAACAACGAAATATTAAGACTGACCAATCGTTGCGACGTCCTTAACACATAAAGCTTGGGAAAACATTGAGGCAAAAGCAGAAAATGCTGATAACCAACATTTTTTATATCTTTTGTCTAAACATTTTCTTTGCTATGTTGTACAACTCCTATCTTTGTCAACACACATTTTTGTCAACGGTATCATCTGTCAAAATGGACTGACCTTAAATATTGCAGTCTGGGAAAGGGTTGAATTGTGTATAATGCAGTCCACAATATTCACGTAATTAGCAATTGGCTGATCGACTAGCACAAACTTCTATCTTTATGTCCGAATGTCAAGAACTATTTTAGATTTATCCAAATTGAGAGAATTTGCATGCGACAATTTATATATGAGACATAATTGCCCAAAGAAGTAGCATGTTTCATTAGCTCTTGTAACATACTTAATTTTAAAAGGCTTAATTATGAAGAAAGCATAACATGAAGAAATAGAACATTAACTTGATATTTGTTATGATTTTCATGCGAATTTGATGTAAATAGAATGATTTACTCCTGATTTATACTTTAATAAGCGTATCTGGTATTCATAATAACACTTTAATCCTTCCCTAAACAGTTGATTGTTCTTATTTGAAAACTGTTGCAGACAACAAAACGGACCCCTTGCATTCTGTATTGAGTGTCTCTAAAAGACTAAAACCATTGAGAAAATAATTCGAACTTATAAAGAAATCAACGCATTAAGTGCTCCCAAATTGGTTAGCGTTTGGTCCCTTCCAAAACCTTTAAGAGAAAACACCGTATGATGATAAATTGTAGCCCATTTGGAAAGGGATTCAAACCGTTCAATATTAAATAGTTCAAATACCTTTTCAATGTGACCCTTTTCCAAATCGGCTAATTTGGACTGCTGAACCAAAGTTTGCGTTGTTAGAGAAAAGATTTGTACACAATGTAGCACAGAAAATATTGAGACAAAAGGAGGAAATGCTGGTCATCAGCATTTTCTTCTTTTGTCTCAATATTTTGCATTTTTTTCTAGTCATTGACGTCAAAATAATGACTTTTCATGTTTGGAAAAGGATTAACATACTATCAGTCTTTTATCAGAAAGCCACGAGTCAATGTCCTAAAAAATAAATACTAGACACACTGTGAGAGAAGTGTCTGTCAGGTCACATTTTCTCTATATTTCACGATGTTTCAAGATATCATTCGACTTGCATTTCACCGTGAATCAATCTTTCTTTATTAAGGATATCAATTACTGAATGCTGCTTATCAGCATTTCCTTACTTTCCCCCGATGTTTTCGAAAACCTTCTGCGTAACCTAAGTGTCGTCGAACCAAGGTATTTTTCGCGAAAAGATCAATAACCTAATTGCATGTAGAATTTATCCAGTCCATAGAATTGGAGTTATGAATTACACGATATTTTATTAGAACTATTATGCTACACAAAATTGTCAACGCTTTAAGGTTTACGAACTGAGAATGAAATGCAGAGCCAGAGATGAAATTTGAAAAGTGCCAGTAATTCCTAATCTGTGTTACATTTCCCTTCCAAATACAAATATAAGCATTTTGTATGGATCAGCATTTTGAATTAATACATACTTATGGAAATATTTGACCAAAATGTTCAAAATTACCTCCCTTGCATATGAAAATAGAGTAAAACAATATTTGTAAATTATTATCTTCTTGTAGCATAATCTTGAAATCCGGCCTGGTGAATCAACTTGTGTGAAGTGTATTTACATGTGTGTGAAATTTGATGCATTTCGTATGGCTAGAAAGTGATGTTTTCATTCTCAGTTCGTAAACCTTACAGGGGGAATAACACTTAACATCTTGCAAATTTTCCGAGAACTTCGTACAAAAAAATAAATATATATTATTAAAATATGGTCTTTAAATTGCATATATGCCAAATCTTAGCTTTTTACCTTGTGTATTGGCTTAGATGTCGACGGATTTAAAACCCCATGATTTTTTGTCGGGGGGATAAAAATTATAATAATAAAACATATGGGGTTTTAAATCCGTCAACATCCTAGCCAATACACAAGATAGAAAACTAAGATTTGGCATAGATACAATTTAAAGGCCATATTTTCATAATATATATTTATTTTTTGCACGAAGTTCTCTGAAAATTTGTAAGATGTTAAGTGTTATTCCCCCTGTAAGGTTTACGAACTGAGAATGAAAACATCACTTTCCGTTCACAATCAAGTTCAGTGCACAGTACTAGTACATTGAGGCAAAAGGAGAATTACGTTTTTCCAGGCCTGATCTGATCAATTCCAAATCAGGCCCCGGCTTCTCGAAAAAAGGCCTACTTAAGTACGTTCTCGTGCTCAAATCTTAGCACCGTTCTCACTAGCCTTGTGTCAGGCCCTGTATATGTGTTTATGTCTCTTGAAAAATCAAGGGAGTCTAACACTCAGAAATAAATTACACATATTAACTTCCCTTGGTCTTAACTATACAGGGCCTTGGGAATTGACAATGAAAGGAGTCAAAATTTTGGTCGCCACAGGTGGTTCAAATTAGTTAAGCCTAATGTATTACGGTACATTATCAGATAACTATTTGGTTAACATTACAGACTGTTTTATATCAATTCAAAAACGTCACACTGTCATCTGATAGAGAATATCTAAATGTGTTAATTTCATGCTTTAGTCCAAAAAAAAACCCAAAAAACTGACCAACAAATAAAAATGTATATACAAATTTGTCGCTTTTAGATAAAAACATGGTAACTGCAGATTGTTTTAAGATGCACTTACGAGGGTTTTGTTGAAAAGCAGCAACGGCAGCAAATTATTGTTGTAGAGGATCAACCCTTTCCCAAAACGGTAACATTTTAGGGTTGTCCAGTCCAAAAACGAAAGAAGGGTTGTTGATAAAGATTGAATTTGTGGATAATAATAAACGGAAAAGGTATTGAGGAAAAAGGAGAAAATGATAATAATCAGAATTTTCTTATTTTTGCTCTATATTTTCAATGTCTACAATGTTTTCAATGATTAGGTAGGGGAAAATCAAGTCTTCTTTCAGACTGCAGTTATAAATCTTAGCAGCTAATTATGTTATCAAGCTGTGGAGTAGGGCCCACTGCTTGGTGTCGGATTTTATCTATGGGTCGGATTACCTTACAAAGGGATTTTCTCAGTCTGTTAAGAACGACACAGAGCAACAATTTTCTATGTACCATATTTTCATATTTCTCAATACAAATGATGTTATTCTTAACAGACTGACATCAGTCTACGTTCTCACGAAATCCATGTGTACTTCAATCGAATACTCTTCAATGTTGGAGAGTATTCATTGAAGTTGAGCATGTACTCATGGGTATGTACTTAAGCTTTTTCGAGAAACCAGGGCCATATCTTAATTCGGAAAGGGTTAAAACAGATTGATTACGTTTGAGATTCTTATCAATCTTGTATCATCAACGTCAGAAAATCGCTGTTTTTCATAGAAAACCTCGTAACTGCAGCTTAAGATAAGGTGCAGTTACGAGGTTTTCGAAGAAAAGCAACGAAATAACTTACGACGATACTGAAAGTAGCAGCTAGACGACAAACTCTTTGGAACAAACCCGTACATGTATTACCCGTACCCAAACATAGCCTGGTTTTGACATTCCTATTAGAAAACGCTTGGAAAAACAATGAGACAAAAGAAGAAAATGCTGATAATCAACATTTTCTTCATTTGTCTCAATATTTCCTGTGCTACAGGTATAATAATAATATTGTAGACATATCTTGCGACAAAAGAAGAAAATGCTGATGATCAGCATTTTCTTCTTTTGTCTCAATATTTTCTGTGCTACATTTATATTGTAGACATAGGCCCCCTATCTTATCTTTATCAACATCTATTTTGTCGTCTGCAGCAGCTTTCAATCGAATCACTCTTATATTCGCCGTTTAGGGAAGGGCAAAATAACATACAATTGAACACTCTCCTAAGAAAAGAAACATACAAGAAACAACATATTAATTAACAACAACACACCTACACTATACGAACAAAACTTACACGGCAATAGTTTCATAGCTACTCCATTACACACGCACAACTGAATGGCTAATATGACGGTAGCTGTCAGAGCATTATTCCTTTTCCCGCGATCAATAAAATCAGGGGACTGAATAACAAACCGATCTCGTCTGCTTGAATATTTTCTGCTTGATTATTTTTTGAATATTGGAAATTTTACTCACAGCCCTGTTCGAACGAACATGTTCATGCGTCACGAAATTTCAAATGATATTATGTTCGGGGTTCCTTTGATGTTCATAAAATCAACTCCTATGTTGTTCGTACTCATTTTAATTAGCTAATTTGAATTCTAAGATTCAAATAAGCACCCACAACATGGGGTTTTGTATTGGATTTAAAGTAATATAACCCCACGAAACAGTCTGATCGGTAGCTTTGATTGGATAAATTGAATCATCGACGAAGTTTTCTCTAAATTATACAAATCGCTGACATGGGCGGATCTAGAGGGGGATCTGGTCTGGACCCCCCGGCATTGTCCGAGAATTAAATTTTGACTATATGAATTTAGTGTAACGTTACATATTTACCACATTTTAAGCCATAATTGGGCTTGGACCCCCTCCCGAAAAAATCTTGGGCTTCGACCCCCCCCCCCCCCTGTAAAAAATCCTGGATCCGCCATTGGCTGATACCTTTCCATTGCCATTGAATTTGCTAGGGGCCTGAAAATTTGTATTGTTTAAAGAAATTGTGGCTTGGCACCAGGCCCTGTGTTTATGTATGTATGTCGTTCGAAACATTTAAATGCACAATACCTTGATAAATTTTCAGAAAATAAAATTTACTGCAATAAATCCACATTGTTGCATCAGACGTTAGTTAAAAAAATGTTTAACCCTTTCCTAAACAAGCTCTGTTTCCATGTAATTAAAGGACGAGGAAAAATGGCGATAACAATCATTTTCTGCTTTAAACCGAAATAAGTCATGTTATTTTTTTGCGCATTGATGTAGGCTACACACATTCAAATTTATTCATAATGATAATCCATTTATTGTGTGGATCCGGATTTTTTTCAAGTGCAAATGCAGTCGTACACAAGACCACCCCCCCACCCACACACACACACGCCCTTCAAATCATGGACCCCTTAGCTCTGGGAAAATGGGTGTGTGCATGCATTTTAGAATATCTTTATTATTGAAAACTTTTTTGAAAGGATTTATTGATTCTGAAAAAGTTTCTTTTGTTCTTCTATGAGCTTTTATCTAATTGTATGGCGCATCTTTTGTGCCAATTGTTGTGTCGTCTGCAACACCTTTGAATTTGAACCGGTCTCTAGTGGAATGACAACATTTTAACAGTAGGCTTACTACAACATTACCCTGTTTTACATCAAGGGAATTAACTCCATCGGTTCTGATCAATACTGTGCACGAGTTATGTCCCTTGACAAAATCGTAATAAACGCCTCACATGGGTGCAGCTGGTGCACTTTATCATGTGCTTTCAATGATTTTTCCCGCAAGTTTAAACTCAACATTATGTTCATATTTCAACAGCTTTTAAATGTAAACGATATGCTGATTGATTAGAGACAATATTAATGATGTAGGCCATTGATTAATGTATTTATGAGAATTATTCGGGCACGGTCGAAAACATTCGGCGGTGGAACTTTCCACCGCCGAAAGTTTAGGACCGCACCCGAATACATGTAGGTTCGGATACAAAACGGCACCACTCGAAATAATCCGATATTTTATGAATCTCAAAATGGCTGCATTACGGGTATTCAACCTTAAACAAGCCATTTCCAAAACGGCGAAATTTTAGACTGGTTTAATATGAAAGGGACAATTTCAAAGCGAAACAAAAATGACTTCTGAAGAAATGTGCAAGCTACAGCATAGAAATTATTGGGAACAACGGAGAAATGTCTAATTATCATTATTTTTGTCTTTCTCTTCAATGTGTACCAAAAAGGTTAACTATGGGCGTCGAAATCGGGAAAGTTTTAAATATTTAAAGTTACATACCCAAAAGCTGATGTACAAATGAAAAATAGAACTATAAAATCCAACCTATTGTGAAATACATGTTTATATATTTATATTGACCTTACTACACCCACAGTTTAAATCTTAATTCAATTTCCGTAGTAAGGATTTTCAAATTAAATTTCACTGGTAAAAGGTCACCATCCTATGCGGTCAAATTCGTCTATCTATAAATATTGAAGATAGAAGAGGCATATCTATTCGATAAAATTTAGACAATTTTCAAAGATACATTTATTGGAATGGTTAATCAGTCGTTAACCTTATATGGACTGATAGAATAAAACTTGTCTCGATCGATTAGTGTAAAGGAAAATGTTTTTCATCAACGTTTCTCCTTTCGTGTAAATGTTTCCCATGTCTTATCTCGCTCTCCTTTTCTCTAGATGTACTTTCTATCTTTGTCTATCTGTATTTCGGTCTGTAAGACTGTTATCTAGAATGTGTATAATCCGAGTCTTCTCTGACGTAAATACGCTCTTTGATATTTTGATTTTTCGTAAATAGCGAAAAATCAAAATATCAAAGAGCGTAATTACGTCAGAGAAGACTCGGATTAGAATGTGTATTGGTGAGTATTTTCAAAGCAAATGCAAACATGATTTCTTTCGGTAAGGGCTAAAATTATGATGTGTCAAATAAACAGGCAATAATCTTTCATAGCCTCTGTATCTTATTTCGATTTTGATTTTCGTTCTTTATCTTCATTTGCTCACGGTTTTCATTACGTTACTTGATACCATATGCCATAACTTGGATGTAAATGCATTCATGAAATATTTATCACAAATGAATGATAAAGAAATCTTGATTTGCGCATTCCGATTCGAAGGCATGTCCAAGAAATGCCTTCAAGATAGGAAAGACTGATACTTTTAATTATGATGGGCAAACACTTTTTCGTTGCAAACGTGTTTTCAACTTCTAGTTAACATCAATTTTTGTCGTCTGCTACATCTGTGTACCGAAATGGTTCATCTTTTCATCGTTTAGTAAAGGGTTAGGGGTATAAATTCCGAACTGGAGAAGCGGAAAGGCCACTTACTGCGCCTAGTCTGTGCTCCATTATTCAATCTATATCGGTTTATGAATACTTATTTTGGTTAATTCGGATTTATAAAAGTGTGAAAGTGTTTATTTTTGACCGTCTGAATAGGTAAATTTTGTACAGTTTTTGCAACATTTTGTTGATATTTATTCTGTAATTTTATAACTTACTGGTATGCTGTATGATTTAATTCGGAAGAAGGAACTTGTGGCTTATTTTCGATGAATTAAAAATACATAAAAAGGTTGGCAGTAGATTAGCAAGTTTTTCACTCGAGAATCTAAAAATGTTTGATGCCAAAGATAGAAAATTTGTATTTATCAATATCGAAAATATTGAGAGAAAAGAAGAAATTGCTGATTATAATCAATTTCTTCTTTTCTCTCAATATTTTCCGAAAACTCTGCTAGGGACAATGGAATCAGGCATTGCTTGGGGAAAACGTTGGATAGGATTTATAATCTTAGTGTGAAAGTGTTTATTTTTGACCGTCTGAAAAGGTAAATTTTGTACAGTTTAGATGTTTATGTTTGGATTTTGATACATTAGTTTGTTGGTTTATAAATTTGCTGAAAGATATCATTTTGTAACTACTGAATGATTTCGTAGACGGAATACACATAAAAGCAAGTAAGTATTGACGATATCTGGATTAAGATTTGATTGATTGGTTGATCAATCGATCCATTGATCTACTAGTTCGGCGGTTTTAAGCCACCTTAACCATTTTCCAAACCACCAACACTCAAACTGGCCCTTTAAGAATATGTTTCATGTGACAAAACCGTCGATGCTAAATTAAAGGTAGAAAACATGATTGTATTCATCAGCATAGACAATTTTGAGGCAAAAGAAGCAAATGCTGGTCATCGTCATTTTTTCAATTCTCTCAATGTTCTCCGAAGCATTTCCTACTAAGGACGCCAATATCAGACCTTGTTTGGAAACAGTAATCAAAACTATTCAGGGATAAAGAGGAAACTTGTTTGTGTTAGCATCCGAAATATTAGCAGAAAAGGAAAAAAAAAACTAATTATCAGCAATTCCTTCTTTTCTCAATGTCTTTCTAATCACCGGAAATGGTTAACTGCAAAGGGAAAACATTTCAAAAACACGCAGGTTGAAACACTTTTCATCGGCTTTCTTCGCTAACCTCGTAACTGCAGCTTGCTAAAAGCTGCAGTTACGAGGTTATCGAAGAAAAGCGACGCCATTTTTCATCTGGGAAAGTTGTACACACGGAATGATATCTCATATTTTTTGTCGCTGATAAGCCCACGATCGGCTTTTTGCCAGCATATGATAGCTTCAGATAAGTTGGGGTGGAGACATGCTAACTTTGTTATTTCAATTTCAAACCCTATGTTGTGGGTACTCATTTGAATCGTCTCGATGAGACGATTCCAATGAGTACCCACAACATAGTGTTTGATGAACAATACGTGAATATTGCATTTTGATAAGCCCACGATCGGCTTTTTGCCAGCATATGATATGAGTCAGAAAGAACGCACAGGTAATTACTGACAGGGGCTAGATTGTAATGTCGGGAATATTTTGTCCGCGTCATGAGAAACTGGGCATAATTAGCATTTGTTATGCCCGGAGTCTATCAATTTAAGTATTTTTCAATCATTTCGACAAACATTCCTATTTTATTGGTAACAGAGGCTTGCTATATTGTACTGTCGGGATGTTTTTTTCCTGCGCGGTGATGGAATGGGTCTTATCGTGAGTTAATTTGAAGAAGAAGTTTAGATCACAGATTTAACCATTTTTCGCGCGTACATGTCATAAAGTCTAAATGAATTCCCGTACCAAAAGTGATTTTAATGATCTGAACGCTTGCATCTTTCTTATGTTTCTTTTATTCTATTTTGCCCCAGACTTTTATGTGCTATATTGTACACAAATCCTTCTTAACCACCACTAATTTTTGAGTCTATAGCACCTTTCAAACAGGAGAAGTCCAAATCGTTACCGTTTGGGAAAAGAAATGATTACGACCCATTCTGTGTGTGTTTTTTAGGTTATTTATCCTCGGTTGCCGGTTGCCCATATGACCGAGTAGTAGACTGGGCGTGCCCAGGAAGGAACTCCATTCTTTTGACCTGTTTCCAGCTTTGAATGGTGGAGGAAGACCCCAAGTGAGCACCTGGGTAGAACCACCGACGTTCCGTAAGCCAGCTGGATAGCTTCCTCACATGAAAGTTCATACGTCCCTGGCGGGATTCGAACCCACAGAGGTGAGGGGCAAGTGATCCTGAGTCAGCGACTCTAACCACTCGGCCACGGACGCCCCAAATTCATTCTCATTCTCAAGCGACGCAACACATTTATAGGTCTCGGTGTGCGAGAGACATAGAGTAACAGAAGGAATTTATTGCCAAGAATTGTGTGTTGTGTGAACGATAGATAAATATTTGGGTAATTATTTATTTGTTTCTTGATTGTTGTTAATTATTTAATTTTGTATTTATATAGTGCCTAAACATAAAAAAACAGTCATTCTCTTGTGACCCGTCACGTAATATTTCTTGGTGTGTGAGAAAGACATAGAGCAACAGAAGGTATTTATTACTTGGAATTGTGTTGTGTGTGGGAGAGATAAATATTTGGGTAATTATTTATTCGTTTCTTGATTGTTTGGTAATATGTTAATTGAATGATAACATTCTGGGACCATTCGTAATTCATGGAATGGACACATAGGGTAAATTTTGCTCTGGTTTATGAACTGGTTAAATGGGAACGAATAAGAAAGAGACAAATACAAATTCATAAAGTCGACAAGTTGCGATAGATTTGAATGTTTCCGCTTCTAGCCTTTTCAATTTGTAACAAACAGTTCTCTAAAATGTTCTGTTCTGTTCTGTTCTAAAGCCATCAGAAATTTCTTCTTTCTTTTCACTTTTGTAATGCTTCCCCAAGGAGGACCAAGGTTTAATGCTTACGAAACTTTATGGTTTATTTGCTTGAATAACGTATAATCTATTAGTAACAAATTTTGCACGCGCATCCGAATTCCTTTGTTCTACCACAAGTTCTAGTGACGTGCATAATTAATCCTTTGCCAAACTACCAAAAGAAAATTGGTCCAAATACTAAGATTATGTAGATGACATTTTGATGTAACTTAAATTTTACATTTTGTGGTCTTTTTTTGGAAGAAAATGCACCAATGCATGTTAAATGTGGCCACATTTGAAAGTAAATGTTGATAAATACTGGATTTCTGAATGACAGGCCTACAACACAGCAAAATATTGAGGCAAACGGAGAAAAAATGCTTGATATCAGCATTTTCTTCTTTTGTCTCAATGGTTTGCAAAATCAAGTATTTAATGATTCAGAAAGGGTTAATTCTTTACCAAAATCAACAATTATTTTAGACAAAACATATGAGTCAAGATATTTAAAAGGGGCCTTTATAGTATTTGATGAAATCATGTTTAAAGATCAGCTTCATGTCTATACCTAAGTGCAGTCTGTTCAGGATCCACATTGCAAACATACAGAACTTCAAAGAGTTGCTACAGATCATGACGAAGCTATAAGAGAGCAACATGGATCTTGATCAGACTGTGTATATACAACTGTACACAGACTGATCTTGATATAAGTTGGTCTCAATTGCGGTAAAGACAATATTTATATGCCATTCCACTTGTTACTGGAGCCAGCAAACTTGGTGACCAATGACATGAAGATCATTACTGGGAAAGGATAAAATAGTGTTTATCAGCATAATCTCTTTTCTGCGAGTTGTTTCTTGTCTAATTTCTTATAGACTCATCATATAGGTTTTATTAAAGCCAGAACTGGATTCAGCAACGTACATATGACTGCTTTTCAACGAAAACCTCGTAACTGCAGCTTAAAACAAGCTGCAGTAACGAGGTTTTCATTGAAAAGCGACGATATACAGATTTAGATACAGATCAAAACTTGGACTTGTTTGGGAAATTTATAAGAGGCACGTCCTTTTGAAGACAATTCGTTTTGACGTTTCCATCAGAATTGCATTGCAACACAGTGAGAACATGTCCCATTGATTAATCCTTGCATTTCGTCGATGTTATTGCAAAGCCTCGTATCTACAGCTTCAACCAAGCTGTAGATACGAGGTTTTGCAATAACATCCAAGCGCGGATCCAGGTATTTTTTTCAGGGTGTGTGTGTGTGTGTGGGGGGGTCATCCGATCTTTAACCCCCTTTTCGCCAAAGTCCAGGGGGGGGGGGTTCAGGACCCCCTGACTCCCCCTCTGGATCTGTGCATGCAGATAGAGGTCATACCATGAATGACTAAATATAACAACGGTTTGTCATGGCACACAGGGGCGAATGACACAGCTTATTTGGGACATAGCCTGTAATCTTTTTGATAGCTCCTTTTTCGCCAAATTCAAGGGGGGTGTCATGACTCCCTGATCCCCCCCCCCCCCTTTCTGGATCCGCGCATGACACCGATGAATTATCGTTTAGGAAAGGCTTTAATTGTTACGGGCCTTTATCCATGATATATGTACAGCTACTGTCGGTAGAAAACGAGCGGGTCTGGAAAGATTTATCACATGACACATGACTTAAAAAAATGCATTTATTCATCTGAATGTTTTATTTACCTATTTTATAGAAACAAATTTAGCATCATTTTATAGAATCCGTTTTAGCACTTATAAATATAACTTTAAACAGAATTTACCATGTCCAATGCTTTCCATGTTATAATGTAGATATGGGCATTCCCTTTTAAGTCATTACCACTTTATCTTCTGCATCAGCTTCTAAATTATTGTTATTGTACTTTGTTTATGTAAATTGAAAAAGGGTTACTGGTGGTCAATTGTCTGCATTAGGCCTAACACAGGACAAGAGTCTATTAAGAAATTTTCTGAACTTGCTCGGTTCCTTCATATCCTCGACATCACGAGCCTCATTAAGTATGATTGGTTCTACGCTATCTTCAACGTTATCATTCTCGTTTAGCTCGCTTGATTCTTCCATATCCTCAACGTCATCAGCCTCGTTTAACTCGCTTGATTCTTCCCTATCATCAACGCTATCAGCCTCGTTTAACTCGCTTGATTCTTCCATATCCTCAGCGTTATCAGCCTCATTTAACTCGCTTGGTTCCTTATCATCCATATCAACCGTGTCACCGTGCTCCTCATCGTCATTTTCAATATTATCACCGTGTTTCAGGTAAAAATCATCACAAAAATACAGAACAGAGGTCCCTTCTGATACTAGTTCTTGTAACTTGTGTCCATTCTCGGGTCTCAGTAATCCAAACAGGGGCGAATTTTCATTAAACCTCTCGAATACTTTCTCCTTAACGCGAATCCTTTCGTATCCAAACGGCATCTTCAATTTGTTCTCATTCTTCTGTACCGCATCTTTGATTTCTTGTTGTAGATGTGCGATGTCGTTGCAATTTTGTTCTCCGGTTGTTGTTTCATTGTTGCCTTCTATTTCGTCATTGCCTTTTATGTTGTTTGACTTTCCAGAACTAACTTGCTCTCCTGTTATTGTGTTAGAGCTATCATCTTCTCCATCCAGACGCATTTCATCTCCCTTTCCTTCTTTCAATTTTCTCCTCTCTTCCTCTAATCGCCTCTCTTCGTACAATTTTCTTTTCCATTCGGTCCATTCACCGGCCAGACGTCTCGGTCGTTTCATTTCTAGATCTTTTTTCCTTACATTACCCCCAACCAATGAAGAATCATCTTCAGTAAAGCCTCTTAATTTTCTCTCCTCATGTAATTTTCTTTCGAATTCTGCGATTCTTATGTGCAGTGGTCGTTGCCTTTCTTCAACTTGTGTCATGACATCGTCTAAACTATCTTGGCATTGCCCGGGTATGTTGGGAATATCTGTTGTTAATTCCAACATGTCTCTTCTGGTTTCATCTGCATTCTCTATGCATTGCCCGGGTATGCTTGGGATATCTGTTGATAATTCGAGCATGTTACTCCTTACGTTATTAACGTTTTCATCGAATGTCTCATCTTTGTCAGATTTCTCCATTTTTACTTTAACTTATCTTTAGTGATGCTTGCGTTAGTTCAACGTTACTAGCGCAGTATAACGTCGTCGTTAATGTGTACTTACGTAGCAACGACGTTTACTAATGACGCCAGTATTTCATGTGTACCTCAGAATACTTCACGTGATCAAAGTCCCATTTGCTTGTTTGATGATGACGATTTTGAGTCATCAATACAGAATTTCCAATTCCGAATCCAAGTCACTGAACTCTTTTCGCTTTCATGTTTTTTGCCTTTTCCCGATATATCTAGCTTCTTTTTTTAGCTCACCTGAGCACGAAGTGCTCAAGGTGAGCTATTGTGGTCACTTTTTGTCCGTCGTCCGTCTGTCCGTCCGTCCGTCTGTCCGTCTGTCCGTCCACAATTTCGTGTTTACACTCTAGCATCTACAAATATAAGCCAATCTTGACCAAACTTGGTCAAAACATGTATGGTCATAAGATCTCGGATGAGTTCGATTATGGGTCAGATCGAACTAGAAAGTCGGGAGTTATCTGCCCTTGAATGCGAAAAATACATAGTTTTGACATTGTTTACACTCTAGCATCTACAATTATTGATCAATCAAGACAAATCTTGGACATAAGATTGCAGACCATAAGATCTCGGATGAATTTAATTTTCAGTCTGATCTGACCAGAAAGACGAGAGTTATGTGCCCTTGAATTTGACAAAATTGCCATTTTCGGCTGTTTTTGACCTTGTTTACACTCTAGAATCTACAATTATTCATTAATCAAGACAAAACTTTGACACAATGTTTGGGACCATGAGATCTCGGATGAGTATGATTTTCAGTCTGATCTGATCAGAAAGTCGAGAGTTACTTGCCCTTGAATTTGACAAAATTGTCATTTTTGGCTGTTTTCGACGATGTTTACACTCTAGAATCTACAATTATTGATCAATCAATCCAAAACTTGGACACAATATTGGGGATCATAAGATCTGAGATGAGTTTGATTTTCAGTCTTATCTGATCAGAAAGTTGAGAGTTATGAGCCCTTGAATTTGACAAAATTGCTGTTTTTGACTGTTTTCGACCTTATTTACACTCTAGAATCTACAATTTTTGACCAATCAAGACAAATCTTGGACACAAGGTTGGAGACCATAAGATATCAGATGAGTTTGATTTTGAGTCTGATCTGACCAGAAAGATGAGAGTTATATGCCCTTGAATTTGATAAAATTGTCGATTTCGGCTGTTTTTGACATTGTTTACACTCTATAATCTACTATTATTTATCAATTATGACAAAACTTGAACACAATGTTTGAGACCATAAGATCTTGGATAAGTTTGATTTTCAGTCCGATCTGATAAAAAAAATGGAGAGTTATGTGCCCTTGAATTTGATCAAATTGCCGTTTTCGGCTGCTTTAGACCTTGTTTACACTCTAGAATCTACAATTATTGACCAATCAAGACAAACCTTGGACACAATGTTGGATATCATAAGGTCTCGGATGAGTTTGATTTTCAGCCTGATCTGACTAGAAAGTCGAGAGTTATAAGCCCTTGAATTGACAAAATTGCTGTTTTTGGCTGTTTTCGACCTTGTTTATACTCCAGAATCTACAATTATTTATCAAACAAGACAAATCTTGGACACAATGTTGGGCATGATGAAATCTTGGATGAGTTTGATTTTCACAATGTTATTGACCATAAGTTCGTTTTCAGTCTTAAAGTCTTAAATATTTTTTGAATTGAAGAAAAGTGTTGCTTATATCATTTTGGTTCAGGTGAGCGATATAGGACCATCATGGTCCTCTTGTATTTATTAACTATTTATGTTTTTTTTTCTTTTAGCATACAGAGTTAGCACAGTGGCTTATCGAAAAAAAAAAAAAAAAAAAAAAAAAAAAAAAAAAAAACATACGCTGTAACCAAACAAATCAAAGACGCCAAGTTCACAGTACTTTCACCACTTTCATTTCTAAAAAGCACATCGTCGATGTTATTAGAAAACCTCGTAACTCCAGTTTTAATACAGTTGGAGTTACGATGTTTCGCAATAACACAGACGACATACTAATTCTGTTGTTTAGCCCATTCCCACACATTGACGCTTTTTGACGCCCTACACGATAAAGGCCTTCTAAAGAAAGCATTGTGGAAAATGAAGAAATTGCTTGTGACAAGCAATTTCTTCATTTTCCACGATGTTTTCTATACAGAAAGACCAAATAAATGTAAATTTTATTCATTTAAAATTGTCGCCTGCAACATCTTCTAATTTAGACCAGTCCAATTTTTTGACGTTTGGTAAAGGGTTAATCTCATTACAGACAGACGGACACCATGTTTAGCTACAGATCAACCTTCGTTCTGGTCGTGACCTTGACGACCTTCTACCAATGTCGAGGTCAAGGTCAAAGTAAAGGCAAAGACAAGGTCAGAGAGATAATGGTCAACCGACTGCCAGACCCGATGACCAGTCCTAAAGCGTGTGGAAGATACGCCCCGTCACATGTGTGTGATCCGGATAATATACTGCCGGCTAAATACGGTATGGACATAGATCTAGTTTTTATATGTTTTATATCTACAAAAATATTATATCTGGTTTTTAAAAGGCCACTATCAAGAGGAATTGTCAGAAAGTAACGAGAACAAATACAAACAAACAAAATACTGATATTTGGCATTGTTTGTCTGAGCCAATAACCCATCCTGAAGCGTGTGGAAGATACGCTCCGTCAACCGTGTGCGATCCGGATAATATACTGCCGGATAAATACGGTTAGTTACTGTAGGCCTACTCCCAGATTATCGGTGCACTATAATACTACTGGTTCTTAAACAACACATTTTCTCAAACGGCAAAAAAATATATATATTCGAATTCTGCTGCAGAAAACAAAAAGGGCGTTATTATATATTTTACGCACTGAAAAAATTGAGATAAGAGGAGAATTTTCTTACTTTACCCCAATATTCTCACAAGTCTTTTCTTTTAGGAACGTCAGAAGAAGGTCTTGCTTGGGAAAACGTTAAGGAATTATCTAAAATCTGAAAGCATCTAACAGAGTGCAATTTTAATTAGATGTTCGGCGGTTTGTGATGCGATAAGGAAGTGCATACTGCGTGTTAGAAGTTCTTTACACTTAAAGCACCCATCATTTTTTGAATTTTTTGGTAAAGAAAGAGGTTTGGGAAACATATAAAGTAATATAGGAAAATGTCGATAACCAACATTTTCTCCCTGTGCCTCAATATTAAACAAATAAATAAAAATGAAATCAATTATGAAAAATGATTAAAAGATGGCTTTTCTGCAATGTACGTATCAAAGGCGGATCCAGGACTTTTTTCCAGGGGGGGGGGGGGTTCAAAGCCCAAATGTTCGCTTTTGATAAGAAGTTACATAGTCAAAATTCTATTTTCAGCCAATTCCAGGGGGGGGGGGGGGTCATGACCCCCTGACCCCACCCCTAGATCCGCCTTTGCGTATAGAAGCTACATAGTACACGAATATAGTGTCGTTACGGGAGGGAGTAGTGTTTCACAAACTTCTTTCTTTCTCAATGAGTTTTTGCTTTTTCTACAATGTTTGTACTCTTCGTGATATTTGCAGTTAACCAGATCGATGACCTATTAAAGGAGATTTACAATGAAACCACAGTCCCTTGTTATTCAGTCGGACCTCAGGCATCCAAAAGGAAGGGCTATATTGTTATGTTGGCCGTCGTGCCCAAAATGGCGAAATACTTTACAGCAGGGTAAGATTATTTAAAGTAAATAATTTTTTTTCAAAAAAAAAAAGTTTTCAATCGAACCAAATTTCTAAAGATGTAACACTTGAAGGTAAACATAAAGACAGCTTTTTTGAAGCATTTGAGAAAACCATGGATCTAGATCAGCCTGTGCATACGCACAGTCTGATCTAGATCCATGTTGTTCTCTTGTATCTGCTTAAATACATGTAAGCCTAACTGACAACTGTATATGGCTACAATGTAACAACGGTCCCGTGTTATTCAATCAGACCACAAGCCTCCAAAAGGAAGGGTTATATTGTAATGTTGGCAGTTGTGCCTAAAATGGCGAAATACTTCACAGCCGGGTAAGATTTTTAGTCACATAGTTCTGTTTTGGAAGAATTTTAACAATTTCACTACGAACGAAGAATCCCGATTTTGGTTGTAAGCGAATGTACTGTACACAAATCCTATATTCCAAATTATTTGAGCGTCAGCCGAGGCTTCAAATTTGGTCAAGACTAAAACTTACGGTAATTCTTCAATTCAACAATTCTTTGATTTTCAGAGCCCCTGACACATATTTGATCCGGTATCTTCAGGCCAGAAAATATGCCTATTATCTTGGAACGAGGGACATGAAATGGAGTGAAAACCTATAACACCCCATCACATCAAACCACATCCCATCACATCAAACCAATACCTGTGAGGATATGTGGCCTTAAGGCTGAATATCGACTATCCAAAATTAAAATCAATTCAACCATTCTTTTACTTTCACTGTCCCTTCCTATTATCTTGGAACAAGAAACTTCTATGGGCAAATCAATCAATCGATCATTTGTTTTCTTCCAGAGCCTACGATACCTATTTGATCCGATACATAGAGGCCATAAAATATGCCTATTATCTTGGAACAAGCGATTTCTGGCGGCAAATCAACCAATCAATAATTTGTTTTTACTTCCAGAGCTCCCGATACCTATTTGATCCGATACATAGAGGCCATAAAATATGCCTATTATCTCGGAACAAGCGGAATCTGGCGGCAAATCAACCAATCAATAATTTGTTTTCTTCCAGAGCCCCAGATACCTATTTGATCCGATACATAGAGGCCATAAAATATGCCTATTATCTCGGAACAAGCGATTTCTGGGGTAAACACTCGTCCAACTGTAAAGAAGTGGTTATACTGTTGTATTCCAAGGCAGATAACGTGGTGAGGCTCTGATATTATGAGATATTCTGAGATTAACCCATTACCACACAGTGACTCTTTTTGACTCCCTACAAGAATATTGCTTTGGAAAACAATGTGGAAAATGAAGAAAGTGATTGTGACAAGCAATTTCTTCATTTCCCACAATGTTTTCTACTACAAAAGACCAGAAACTTTTGAATTTCATTCACTTTAAATTGTCGTCTGCAACATCTTTGAATTTGGGCCAGTCTAAAATTTGGCTGTCTGGTAATGGGTTAACATGCTTCCATATCTGTCTGTGCCTAAGTGCAGACTGCCTGGGATATGTCGTTGGTGGGGAGTCAAAACCTCGTAACTACAGCTTGAATAAGCTAGAGTTACAAGGTTTTGACTTCCCACCGACGATATGCTGCTGTTTCATGGTAGCTATAGGTCACAAAGACAAGAAGCTATTAGAGACCAACATGGTTCATGATCAGACTGCGTGTATACACAGGCTAATCTTGAACTATGTTGGGCTCAAAAGCTTTAAGGGACCCTTTTCCAGATCCTGGCTCATTCTCATTTTTTTATTATTTTGCTTCGAATTTGTTTCTAGGTATTAAGGGTTTAAGTTTCTGCCCCAAACTTGTGGTAAAAGTATGGACACAATGACATTATACGAATTTTATACATCCGGGTTCCATATTGTCAATGATCTTACGACCACGTTTTTGTGTCAACTGTGTAACAAAGCATCTGATTGCACGAAAAATCAGATTGGGCCAATCAGGATTGTTGTCACAATTTAAGTGATTACGCAAATAATAATTTTACAATCGTTGATAATACGGGCCCAAGGATATAATTGTTTACTTGAAGCCCGTTTTCACATTTTCTGATTTGATGTTATGGATCTTTATTTTCTTTGTTGCAGATATACACGTCGACCCAATCCACAGCTCGCGCCGTGCTTAATGATGATATAGTAAGAGAAACCAATATGGACCTAGCCACTTATTTTGTGCCTTTTACAGAGGGAGACAATGCAGGAAGGGCCCTTAGTTATATGGCCAGAAAGTATAGGTCAGTAGTATTACATAATGTACACTTGGTCCTTGCCATAGTAATGAAATATAAGAAGTAAATTTTAACATCTTTTTTGAAAACAAAACAAATCTTATTGAAAACGTTTATCCTTTTGCAAACAACAAACTCTTACATTGTTCAGAATTCTAAATTGTTACAGATACTAATAAATGAAAATCTTTCAAGTGAAATTGATACCATCCATCATTCATTGCGTATAACACGATATTGATTATAATTTATTTCTTATTTCATTTCCCATGTCCGGCCTTCAGTACTTTTATCACTTTGTTTTCTTCTTTTAAGCGTGATATGCCAAAGACAGTGAATCTCTCATTTACAAATTACATGATCTTGTCCATTACGATGCTTTTCAACGAAAAACTCGTAACTGCAGCTTGTTTAAGCTGCAGTTACGAGGTTGTCGTTGAATAACAGCGATTTATTATTTAGCACTCTCCTATGTCCGACCTTCAGTTCTTTCATTACTTTGATTTTCTTTTTACGCATGATTCATCAAAGACAACGTCTATCTTCATTACATATTACAGTGCATTGTTCATAACGCTGCTTTTCAACGAAAACCTCGTATCTGCAGCTTGTTAAAAGCTGCAGTTACGAGGTTGTCGTTGAATAACAGCGATTTATTATTTAGCACTCTCCTATGTCCGACCTTCAGTACTTTCATTACTTTGATTTTCTTCTTAAGCGTGATATGTCAAAGACAGTGAATCTCTTCTTTACAAATTACAGGATATTGTCCATAATGATGCTATTAAACGAAAAACTCGTAACTGCAGCTTGTTTTAAGCTGCAGTTACGAGGTTGTCGTTGAGTAACAGCAATTTATTATTTAGCACTCTCCTATGTCCGACCTTCAGTACTTTCATTACTTTGATTTTCTTTTTACGCATGATTCATCAAAGACAACGTCTATCTTCATTACATATTACAGTGCATTGTTCATAACGCTGCTTTTCAACGAAAACCTCGTATCTGCAGCTTGTTAAAAGCTGCAGTTACGAGGTTGTCGTTGAAAAGCAGCGATTTATTATTCTACACTCTCCTATGTCCGGTCTTCAGTACATTCAGCACTTTGATTTTTCTCTTACAGCATGGTTCTGAAAAGACGGCGACCGTCCAACTGAAAAGGCTATCGTCCACGATTTGTTTAGTACAGCTTTTTAGTATTGCTCATTTGTGATCTTTCACACGTCAACCCTTTCCCACAAATTGACTCTTTTTGACTCCCTAAAAGATCAAAGGCTTTGGGAAAACATTGTGGAAAACGAAGAAATTGCTTATGACAAGCAATTTCTTCCATTTCCCACATTGTTTTCTATCCAAAAAGACATAAAAATCTTAACGATCTGGAACCATAATAGAAACTTTTGAAAATACAAAAAGTATTGTTATATATTATTTCTATGATACAAGACGAAGGTAAAATGAAACTATAAACATTTTTTACCGATATATCTGAATTTTGTATCTATATTTAGTTACTGACCCCATTTTACAAAAATGGCGGGAAAATGGGAA